>JWHW01011123.1:9778-28160 GCA_000931545.1 Papilio glaucus
CATTAGATAATAATTAATGGATTTTCCTGTTTTGTACCGTAAGCTGGTGAAGGGTGACCGTGTCAGCGATAAGGATCGAGAGCTATGCGCTGACCCCGTTACCTGACCCGCGGCCAGCTCGCGTGCCTGACATTAACTCCCACACCCAAAGGCGCAGCGGCCTTTCCATTCCGGCTTCCCCAATGTCACTTTTAATTTTTCTTATTCGTTTTTAAATAGCAAAATTCGAATATTCTCTACACTTGATTTTTTATAAGATCTAAAAGGTACGAAATATGGCAGCAATTTTACTCAGATATATATTTTAATATTGAAATAATTATTAACAATGTGTGATAAAGTTATTACGTTGTATACTTTATTCATGGTCATCTTCGTCATCATTATCTGTATTATTCCACGTTTGTCCATCAGGACATAATGCTTCCCCAAAGATTTTCACCATATGCAGTAATACGAGTTTCACACGTCCCACTTCGTCACACTTTTCTTATTCGGTCTCCATTTAAAGACTTTCCTTCACTAACTTGTTAATAAGTCAGTAATACTAAAAACATGATGATTACAAATCATGATAATTAATGATCATCAAAATCATACATAATTTTTGGAAAACGTTGACAGTGGTAGAGCCCGCAACAACAACATCTGTTGCACGAATGGCTCGACCGGTGAAATACCACGACCTCACAGAAAATAGGCGTGAAGTAGAAGTACTCTGCGTTTCGTCTGATGATTGAGGTGCCGGAGGCCTAATTTCAGTCCTCTTCCCCTTCCCACCCTTTCCTCATAAGGATAGGATGGGAACGGGAAGAGAATTGGACGGGGCGGGGGTTAACGGGAAAAAGGAAATATTCTTGTTCCTGTCTATGCCCTCCTCTGTCCATTAAACGTTTGCAATGCATCTGCAACACATTTGCTTGTTGCGGATGTCTATGGGTGGCGCTCACTTGACGTCAGGTGATCCGCTTGCTCGTTTTCCGCCTTTTTCCATAAAAAAAAACTAACAGACATAAGAATTTACCAAACTGCTCTCTTTATTGATAGCTAAACGTATGTATGTAAGCACATAAACCTTGACCTTCATAGACGATTTTTATTGCTGATAACGACTGTCATTCAATATTCAAATGAAAACTACATAGAACATTGTTCTACTTACGCTCACCACACTACAAGTATGAATCCAAATGTAAAGATATTGTCAACATTGTATTTTGTAACAACGTAGTAAGGATCAAATTATGATACAACCAACTTAAGGTTACATTGTGGAATAGACGTTAATTTAAAGCGTGACTTAGGATCGAGACATGTTGAAACCAAGAAACAATATAGACCTATTATGTTTGAACTTGTGTCATTTGGTTGCATACCAAATGAATGTTGATACATCAACTCAGGAGTTAACACAGGACCAAAAGTACAAAAGCACCATGTATTAGTACCAGCTATATTTAATTCAGAGTTTCTTCTTTCGTCCCTTGAACCCAACTTCCTTTCTGTGCTAATCAACAACATTAAACACCAGCTTATATCAGATCTCTGATTTAATTTCAATTTCCTCATTATATCACTAACTTCAAAAGTAAAAATACTTCTACCAATTTGATTACTTCTTTTGTTTTATCAGTTATGTTATGACTAAAACAATACCTAAGACTAGCCGCTCGTGCGCGGCGTCATCCGTGTGAATAATTTATGAACAACATAAATATATTGCTATGCTATGTTAATTCTGTATAATATAGTTTTGTATTGGTGAAATCATTAACATTGGCTTGGTAGTTCGATAGTTCCATAGCAGCAAATATTTTTTTTTGTTTATAAATACTTCACTATTTATAAGACATAAAATTAAAAATTAATATTGATAGATCTAAAATATTGATAACCAATAAAATAAATAATATATCTCACAAGTTGTAGCTTAATATTCTCACTACACAATATACACACTATATAAGACTACTTGTAACAATCACTCAAGGCTCGAGCCTGAAGAGGTGTTGTCACAACAGTTGACCAGAACGAAGGGAGTCCCTTTCTTTGACAAGCGCATAAATAGACTCTGTCGTTCTGTTGTCTGAAATCCGTACGGCAACTTTATGATTTAGTTCCGTATTCATTCATCTGTCGGAGATGTGAACGACAACATAAATGAGTTTTCTTTTAAAAATCTTTTTTTTTTCAGTAAGCCGAACACCTTTTCACAACCTCGGCTCTCTACTTCCTTACCTGCTCCCTCCTATTACCTTTGATAAAGATGGCAACGAACTTACATTAACTTCGACATATACATATACATAGACATCCGCAACAAACTCTTGCATTGTTTGTTGATGTCTATGTGTAACAGTCGTCACTTAACATCAGGTGAACCTCTATTCGTTTGCCACCTTATTCCACAAAAAAATTCTATGCTATCTACACTAATCTCTCCTCGTCCCATGCTTCGTAAATCCTTACATTTCATTCGGTTATCCGACCCCACAATAAGTGCACCCCACTGTCTATTTGCCACAAAATTATTTTTATAAAATTATGCAAGTATATTTATATAGCTTACATATGTGTAAGCTATATAAATATACTGTACTTAATACTTTAAAAAAAATTATAATATAATTATGATTATCATACAAAAATCTTTAAAATTCAATTCCAAATTAAGACTTAAAATAAATATACATTTAGTTGTTAAGCATTAAAACGAAATAACGCCGAAAACTGCCTTTTCTTGCTAACAAAAAGTTCCATTGTGATAAAACTACCAAAAACAGTCGCTTAAATTAACTAATTCCAAAAATCACGCATTCAGATATTTTATATATTGATGATAACATTTAAGACAAATAACAATTGCGTATGATGTATTCTTTCCAGGTTTTTTTCAGGTACTCTAGTAATAGCAGCCTTGTGAGTGGCCTCGAAACGCCTCTGATTATAACTTACCTCGGTCGACGCGACCGTCACATCTTGATACTTTTAGGTAAAACCACAAGTCATATCTACTTATATTTTACAGACGAATAATCTATTCATCATGTTATATTATAACCGCTATCCACACACATCCGAAACAAAATAGAGACTTCGAGAACATGATTTTATGTATAGTATAGTATAGTCAGGGTAAAAAAAGTTTCGTCACCTCAAAGTCGATACTTGCTTGCATCACAATTGAACAATAACAATATTATATATTATTATATATCTCCTTCGTGCTTTAGTATCATAAATATTAAGTGTCTATGACTTGACAAAGGAATGAATTTGAAAACTGGCGAAGGTGTTTATCCCGACTGTACATAGCTGTAACAAGTTGTAAGGCTGTGGTACGTTCTTGGGGATTGGGAAATTACTTCAGGATAACGGCGTTGAGGTTAGGTAGTCATACTTCTGGGTTTCGTCAGATAGATGATGTACTAAAAGCGCAATTCCCTTGTAGTTCAGATTCTCCCCTCCTGATCTGAACTGATCTGGTTGTTAGTGTTGTGTCGAATGTATTTGAGTAGCATCGGTCACGTGACATAAAGTAGACAGCTTGAGCCTGTAGCTACTGTTCCATTTACAATCTTTATACCTACCTATTTCTTGTGCTGTGCGTGTTTATGAACTTCTCCGAAACGGCTGGACATATATGCATAAAAAAGTGTTTCAGTATGGTTTATGGATGCTGCGATTTGATTGAAGGATTTGTTTTGACAAATAATGAAAACATATAAGCCGAACACCCTCATAAATGGCTAGACGTTTACTGGATCCACTAGAAAAATTATAACGTATTAATTACTATTAATGTTAAAGTTTACTTTTTTGGTAGACTAATTTCATTTGAATCAATATTATATTTGTAGTAGTATAGCTGCAAAATAAATCCACAATCGAATCTTCAATCAATTCATTGTTCGTTGCTTGAATCTATGCTTTGAATAATTTATGTATTAATTATGCATTTTTTACATATCAAGACTACTGCGACGTAGTTAACAATGTGTATTAGTTTACAGCTTACGAACGGCCAGCCGCGTTGCGACTGTTGAACAATACAGGCAACCGCACCGAAAATAAATCGACATAGTCACAAACGTGGGCGCCTACCGGTAGTGTACTGGCGAAAGTCTCGTTCGTTTCTCGTGTTACGCAACGAATCATAAAGCATCTGTTAATAACGCAAACAACGCGACCGGTTTCGGACGATGCTATTTTTCGCGGTCGCTACTATGAATAAAGCTATTAAGATAGAGGTGTGAGTGTAATACAATTCCAGGCATGTTAGTGTAGAAGCGATAACGACCGGCACACGACGTTTAAAACTAACATTGGTACGTTTAAAAATCGTTCTGTTACAATTTGGAGATTCCTATATTTGAATTGACTTTCAAAAATATCAATTCAATATCTCTCAAAGTAACAGTCGGCAAAGACAGTAATATTTAGACGATTTTAAACGTTGGTTCTCCTCTTGTTTTTAGTAATTTCAAACTTGTGATCGTCATTATCTGATACGGTACGCTGATAACGACACTACGTGAGTGCATTGAAGTGAAATTGACTGATATTCGGCTAAGCAGGTAAGAAATTTTTAAATACCTATCAAAGTTATATTTCATATATGAAATTACAATACCCTTTGCATAAGATACATATTATATATGTACATTGCTTTTGTTAAAAAAGAGACATATTTGTGCTTTTAATTATACTGAGTGCTACTACTAATTTTCGGAGATATAGTTGCTGGTAACCTTATTGACGGTTCTTACAGCTTCATCTGATACAGGGCTCGCGATCCGAGTGATCTTGAGCTAAGATTCTAAGTGTGTGCGAGTATTAATGTTTAAATTTCGACTCAATAATGGCAAACAAAAACGTTGCGTGTCGCAGGTTAAATAAAAAAACAACTTAAATTGTTTTGAAATCGTTACTAAGTCTGGTTTATTTCCATAAAGGAAGGAATTCAGTATTCACCGACAAAAAAACCCAATGTTTTGTGGCTCGTATTGTATTAATCGATTTGATAACGGTGTAAGTAGAGATAATGCTGTAATTGTTGGAAATATTACATTGAACTCAGGCAAAGCACACATCAATGACTCACGATAAACGATTAACCGAGAAAACCCACAATGCTATACTAACGTTGTAAAAATTCTGTTGCTTCTTTAATCACTTGCTTAATTAATTAGCTGAAGAGGGGGATATTTATATTAACAATTATTGTATGAAATTGTGTTATTAGTGTATAAAATTTCAATCCTTGTTTCATCCCGTTTTATTTCACACTTTCCACAACGTTAATAACTTTCATCATGGCTCATTAGACCCTAGAAACGATACGTCCGAAACGCTTCGACAACCACTCGCGCGCAACTGATACATGATTGATCTAATGAGTTATGATCTTTATGGGTTACACGTCCAAAAATCCTTCCTCAGCACTTGCCAATGTCACAAAAGAAATATAATCCATAAAATAAAGCTATGGGTCTAGTAATTACCGCTGTGCGTCTTTCAATTAGTATTTTATATCTGTAGCGATGAATGAAATATATGGATAACTCTAGTATATTCGCTACCTAAAGTTATTTAATACGAAGACCATTAGTCCTAACCTCGTACTGCAGTCCAGGCTGGAATACTATAGAAAATGATGAAGGTTGTACTCTAAATGGAAATCGATTAGAGTGCCCTTGAAAATCGTGTATGGTCATCGGCATTCATTCTTTGATCTTTGTTTAGATGATTACTTTAAAGAATGCAAGTTAATAATTCACTGTATAAAAGAAGCCACTGTATTCGACAAATGACGACGCGAAATACTATACGCTCACTGGCACGTGCTAATTGACATGTGCTTGTGCATGCGGCATTGACACATGTACACAGAACTACATACAAATATAGGTGTACGTATGAGTAATGTAAATAAATAAGCTATATATTTTATGTTAAAGATATAAGTGTTTGATTACATTAAACCTGGACAAGTAGAGTTATACCCGCTGTGCGATTTAATTTAACTGACGTTTGTCCAACCAAACTGACTTACTTAATATTACTGATCATATGGATCTGCGGTAAACTTACATTTGATTAAAATTATTTTTCTATACAATCCTTTCATCCCCTAGTTGAGGCCTTTAAGTGATGATTTTTTATAAAATCTTAGTGCTCGCCTACGAGATACAGAAGTCCCTGTGCAAAATTTCAAGTCTCTAGGATGTGTAGTTTGGGCTGTGCTGTGTTGATTATACTAGTCAGTTTCATCTCTTATATACATGAGGCGAAATTAATAGCATTGGGCTTTAACACTTTACAAGCAATTTTCCATCAATTAATTAATTCTTAAAACGTAATAAAATAGATATTATTATTATTTTCATAAGAGGCATTAGTAAGGATTTATAAAATAAATGTAATAATAGTATTTTTCAAGATCAAAATTAACGTCGTCATCGTAAAAAGAACTAACATTAAATAAACTTGACGTTTATGAATAAATTAATCAGTCAATACTGATAATAGACTGGTACAACCTGAGCCACGCTATCAATGTAATCAATGTAAATCATTACTGTCCTACTTGCTTTTACACGAAGGTTCAAATGAAATAGTGGCCACAATACATCAACAAGTACGATTACACAAAGATACAAATATATATAATTAAGAAAATTATCAATAGCCACGCCTCGATGTTTGTTATAACAAAATCGTATTCCCCAAGAGGTTGATTGGTTTGGTCTCCACACCAGGACTTAAGACAGCCGTGAGCACAGACGCAAAGCTGTAGCGTTTGCATAGGCAAAATGTTAAATAATCGCATGTCATTTAGGTAAGAAAAAAGATAGCAAAATTTTAAACTTCAGACAGCAGGTTTTCCCATTTGGATTTACACACGCAGTATGATTCCTATAAAGAAAGTTGAATGACCTGTATTAAATAACTTATCAATTCAAACACTCTAGTTATCAATCAAATCAATTTTGATTCATTCCTTTTTACTATTTGATATTTTCCAAGTTCGCAAGGTAGAAGAAAATTTAATATTTTTGACATAAAAAATAAATTTAATATGTCTTCTCTTCTCTGTTTGTCACGCTCTTTTTTAAATCAAAATTAACATTTTATGGCCTTTGTCTTTTATTTATAATATATCTTTCAATTAAAACACAACAAGCATGGCTACAAAGTTAATAGATAATTTAAATAAATTATTGAATAAATTCTTAAGGTCAAAGAGTGATCGCCTTGAACTTAAAATTTGTTAGACAGCCGTGATAATTCAATTCAAATATTTTTTTTGTAAAATAAACTCGTATTAAAGACAAAGGTCACATTATTATATTATTTTCATTTAAATGTATGTTACTAGTGGCCCGGCTTCACAAAATGCCAGCACAACTCGACCCTTGTGCATTTTCGTCCAACAACACAACAACTTTCTTCAATTGTCTCTGTCTCTTTTCCTCAACGACTTCTTTTACCCTTTCTAAGATTAAATCATAGTATTCTCGTATTAGAGAAACACCTTAATCTATCTATCAAGAATCTATCTGAGTCCCAAAAGATTGTTGCGATTATTTTTCCGGCCGATAGTGACACCTTGTACTTCTTGGGGAGTGCTGCATCTTTTTTATGGCACTTAATGAAGTCTTATTTAGACTCAAGTTCATAAAGATAAAACCAAGTTTCAGTTCCAGTAAAAAATCGATTGATAACGCCATTCTTGTCTTCACTGCAGAGGTCTAAAAACTGCTGTTTTTGCGGCCGCGTGATCGTTCTCGGCATCCATGTCCGTGTAAAAATTAAAAAAATAGAAGTTTCTGATACTTCTACACGTTATTTCTTTTTTAGTCGGGTATCTTCCAATACTATTTTTTTAACAAGTCCTGGCATGGTTACCTCGATGGAGCGTCCTGGCCACAGATCGTCTTTAAGTGTTCCTCTGCCTTGATTAGACAAGTAATTCCACGTGTGAATCATCGTTATTTTCCGGACAAGAGTCCCCGTTAGCCGATGATATCTCATTCAGTATGGTTTGAGCCGATTTTCCCTGCTTAGCAAGAAGCGCAGAGGACTGTATACTCTGGAAGGCATTGTAGAAGACCAAGTCAAGCAGTGGACTGATGATGACAAAGATGACGAGGATAAAAGCAATTTTCAAGGGGATCCGTAAAGAGGTTTTTTAATTGCACTCAGTGAGACAATCTGTAGGAAACATTAGTGTAATGACCTATTAACCTATGGTCCAAAGGAACAAGGAACTACTTATGTATAATTCACTGGCTCACTGGTTCATTATACACAGCTCCGAGCGCAGGCGCACGCTCAACCCGTCTCTTGTCCGTCGCAAGACTGACTGGTTAACAGCTATACCCTATTGGTGTACATGGGACAATGTACATACATACATAGTTTATATTAATTTTATATATTTTGTAGTCTCTACTTGTATGTTTTGTTTCTTAAGTAAATAATAATGATTAATGTAATATTATCTCTTTTGTTATCAACTATTGACGTAGACATAACGACGATCGCTGCACATTCTCTGTCTCCATTACTTAATGATGTCAATAGTATTACCCGATACGTGAACTACGGATCTACTTTAAGTTAAGTAAGTTTAACACGATAACACATGGTTTCACTGTTAGACTAATGATATCAATGGATACCGAAATCGAACGACGCTATGTGGTAGTTTTAATGAAAAAAAAGCCTTTTAACAAAAACAAAACCGACTTCAAAAAAACTATATTCAAAAACAAGAAATGCACTTAAAAGTATAAAATAATTTTACGCAATTAAACATAAGAATCAATTCTTAATCATACTCTTGTCAGTCGGTAAAAATAAAGATGACTAGTTATCCGCCCGGCTTCGCCCGGGTAGCCGTTTCGGAATATATACGTAGACAAAAAAATTAAGAAATTCATTCCACGGGAACCGTACGTTCTTTCGAGATGAAACGTAGCCTATATACTATTCCAGATTGTAATCTATCTCTGTGCTAAATTTCGTCCAGATCCGTTCAGCCGTTTTTGCGTGGAAAAATAACAAACATCCATACATACATACATCCATACTTACAAACTTATTTATAATGTGTAATGAAAAAAGTTCGTACTATCTTACATTTGGCAGACTAAACGAAATTCACAGTGTGTAAAGACGGTTATGTTAGGTCGTGTTATTAATATATTGAATGCAGGTATTAAAAATGATGCTCAATGTATGCAGTAGCAGACGAAATAGAAATCGCATTGAAGTTACACAATTAAGTTATTATTTACGATTATGATTCAATTTACATTGTAGATTATCATACCTTATAAAGACTAAATTAAAGGAGCTTGTTAAGATGTTTATAAGCAACGTACATTAATACACTAATACTTCTTTATGTTCAACGGCAACTTAATTTTCGATAGAAAAAGATTTTGATATAAGTTACATTTTTGTAGGTATATTACGGTTATCTAAGAAATAACATAGGGGAGGCCTATATCTTAAAGACTTGATGGAAATAAGCCTCTCCATACTGAGTTTTAATTAATATTATAGATAGTTAGCATACGCTATCGATGAACGAAGTTGTTCCAATAAAAGTGCAGGGGACATTGCTCCCATTTCCTATTTTTACGATTTTGTCGCTTTTCACGTTGTCCGAGAGAGGGCGTAGTATCCTATTGGCATCATATACTATTTAAATGAGTATATGTATGACTATACTAAATGAAACCCTATGTACTTTATTTGTAAAGGTAATAATTCATTTTTTTTTATTTGCATAAACTAGCTGGCGCGACCGGGGAAGTCCCTAGAAATCACAGAGAAGGCTTTAACTAGGGTATTTACAATTTTATTTATTTCAGATTTTAGAAAACTTAAACCAATGTCTCTTTCTTTCAAATTCACCACATTATTTGGTCATTGTTACTTAAAATAGTTTAATATATGGGAAATCAACACATGTTGAATTCCATTACGAATTCTCTAAGAATAGCGCGGTTAAAATCATGGGTATCATAATTTGGCACTGATTCAATAGATTCTATAGCAGACACCTCAAGTGGGATGTAGCGTTTGAAATGAAATTATATGTTCTTAATCCTTCAACTATATTTTAAACATTGACATATTTTGGCGCAATCTCAATTAATTCTAACAAGCAATAAATTATGTCTGGAAGCTAAGTATCATTAACATTTTCTCTTTCGTTAGTAATAACTGTTAATGTTCAATACCACGCACATTGTTACACTTGCTTAGGATTGTGACGTATGATTACTTTTATCTTCTTTTAGTCTGATGATATAATAATTCAATATGCATAACCCAGAGGGGTAGGCGCGATCCTGGCACACTTCTCTCGCTTCTCCTACGTCTTACATACATCTTCGCATATATGCTCGTAGGTTACGAGTACTACCTATATCGCCCTTCTTTGGCATGTCATTAATCTGATCGATAAAGTTTTTCTGGGACGTCTAGCAAGAATGCTAACACTGCCTCTCTTTTGCAACATAAATTTGTCTTGGACTCTTCATATACTTTCAACATCCCCGAAACACCGCAGTGTACGTTTCTCAATTCTAGTCACAACATCCACTTTTAAGCCACATTTTTCCCTTATTTACTCTATTTTAAATCCTATCCAAAGTCACGCCTAACATAATTCTCAAGGATCCTATCTCAACGACGTTAACTCCACTAGCATGCTTCGCCTGCCAAACCCAGATATCAGTTCCATACATTAAAGTGGGGACTAGTACAGCATTGTGTATTGCCAGACGAACAAGCCTTCATAGACACATTCTGACTCCTCACTATTGTACCCACCCATTTTATGTCTCGCTTTCACTCAGCTCTACGTTTAGTAGATACATCCCAAATACAAAATATTTTCCACCTGTTCCACTTTTCTACCGTTAAAATTTAAAATAAATATTTGCTCACGATCACGGATTTCCATTTGGCACGATCCTGGCACACCTCTCTCGCTTCTTCTATATTCATACATCTACGCATACATGCTCGTCGGTTATGGGTGCTCCTTATATCGCCATTTTTTAGTAAACCGCTAATCTGATCGATATAAGTTTTCCTGGGGCGTCCCCTACCAACACTGTCACTCACTTTTGCAACATAAATTTGTTTCGTTATTCTCTCTTTATTCATCCTTTCAACATGCCCGAACAACCGAAGCATACCTTTCTCAATTCTAGTCACAACATCCACTTTTAAGCCACACTTGTCTCTTATAACACTATTTTTTAATCCTATCATTCAACGTCACGCCTAACATACTTCATAAGGATCGCATCTCTAGCATGCTTTTCCTGCCAAACCCAGCTTTCACTTCCATACATTAAAGTGGGGGCCAGTACAGCATTATGTATAGCCAGAAGAGCCTTCATAGACACATTCTGACTCCTAACTACTGTACCTATAGCCCCATTCATTTTATTTCCCGCATTCACACGTCGTTCAAAATCATTAACATGCCTACCATCTCTACTAAAGACACCCCAAATACACGGACCCTTCCACCTGTTCCACTTCTTTACCGTCAACATTTATATCAATTACTGTCTTACTTTGTTCCCTTTAAACACCATTACTTGCGTCTTATCTACATTCATCTTCATACCTTTACCTTCTAATGAATCATTCACTACATTCAGCATAAGCTGTAGGTCCTGCGCCGATGACGCGAACACGACTTAAATTGAAATACTTAAAATTTAAGTATTTCAATTTCTGTCCTACTTTGTTTTCTTTCAAATACCATTACTTTCGTCTTGTCTACTTTTATCTTCACACCTATATCCTCCAATTAAACATTCTGTTAGTTCTCCATTGATAACGAAAGCACGACCATCGGCATCATGGTCATCAGCGTACAAGAGCTACCAACCAATGTGCTGAATGGTGATCAGAGTCGGAATTTGTGGATAAAACCCATTAAAAATTAACTATTATTTGACATTCGGACATGTTGAAAGGATGAATGAGGGGAGAATAACGAAACAAATTTATGTTGCAAAAGTAAGTGGCAGTGTTGGTAGGGGGCGCCCTAGGAGAACTTATATTGAACAGATTAGTGACATACTAAAAAAGTGATACATAAGGAGTAGCCGTAACCAACGAGCATGTATGCGTAGATGTATGAATGTAGAAGAAGCGAGAGAGGTGTCAGGATCGTACCAAATGGAAATCCATGATCTCTGCCTACCCCTCTGGGTTACGGGCGTGAGCACATATTTATTTATTATTTGACATATAGTAAATAAGTGATTAATTTTTTTCCCTGCAACATAGTTGCTAAGTAGCTGAAAGGGGCCATTGGATACGGATCCAAAAGCATGATGTTTAATTGAACATCCTCATACCGTGCAATCACACGGCTCATTACTGGCGCGGCTTAACCTTAAAGAACTAATAGCCCGCCTCGTGATATGTAGTTAAACACCACGCGGACTAGCCGATGGCATGTCAGCCTCTCGCTCGTATAAGTGGATACATCCCTACGCTCGGAGTCCATTTGTAATCGTTTAACGTTGGTATTGATCCATCGGGAATTAAGTTTTTTTACCGGCCGAGAGCAATTATTGCGCTGATTATCGATGAATAAAAACGTTGATATCGTTCCACAAAGCTGGCAGTCAAGGATGACTTGAGAAACTAGTGTTCGATTCATCCGCCAGAAGGTGGAAGTAGTTATAAAAAAATATTTACCGTTTACTGTTATTTCTTTTAACTTTATGAAATAACACACCACTAAAATATTACTTATTTACTGGTCCACAGATATTAGTTATTGCCCATTTTTTTTTAAATAATAGAAGGTGGCATACAAGCAAGCGATGCATCCGACTTCAAGTAACCGTCACTCATAGACATCTGTAACAAGCTAATGAGTTGCAGATGCGTTGGACAAGAGGGGACAAGCAGAAAACATGACATCTCCCTTTTTAGAAATAGATGCGAAGGGGAAAGAGAGTAGAAGTAGGCCTCTGGCACCTTATTCATCAGACGAAACGCACAATACTTCTACTTCACGCCTGTCTTCTTATGGTCGTGGCATTTCCCCGGTCGAGCCGGCACATTCGCGCAACTGATGTTATTGCGGGCTCTATCACTATTAATTAATTCAGTTAGATACTTAATCTCTTATAAACATGAAATATGAATGTTTTACTTTGTTTAATTGAATGTATTTGTTACACATTATAAAAAAATTACTTCTCTGCTTCTCGTCCACAAAAACCCTAACTACGTACGCCAACTCTCACACCAAATCACCAAAAGTCTTAAAAATGTTCCCGAAGCTTTCGCACAGCTTTCCACAAATTAATGTATAGATTAGTAAGAAGCATTCATCTTTATGTTAAAAGACACTGAATCCTGCTTTCGCTCGGACAGGACTTATTATGTTGATCCCATCGCTACCAAGCTACCAGCTATTTCGGAGTCTAATAAAAGAAATTTGTATGTTCCCTACATAAAACTTTCTTTTTTTTCCCTTAAGAACCTTCTTCCAAAAATAACACAAAAAAAAAAAGAATTGGTCCAGCCGTTCACGAGTGATGCATTTTTATGTATATCTACAGACAGGGCGTCCCAACTATCCTTATGAGTAACTGTTTCCATCGGTATTTTAAAAATCTTATAATAATAATAATTTCGAATTCTTGTAAAAAATGTATCCCAGTAAAACTTCGTATATACAGTATTTAAGGTACTTCGTCTTGATGCGGCATTGCCGTGGGACATCCTGTATATAGAGTATGTGACAGTGCAGTCTACGACTATAATA
The DNA here is from genome assembly GCA_000931545.1 of Papilio glaucus. Taxonomy (NCBI): domain Eukaryota; kingdom Metazoa; phylum Arthropoda; class Insecta; order Lepidoptera; family Papilionidae; genus Papilio; species Papilio glaucus. Next base: position 23,613 of record JWHW01011123.1, read on the forward strand.
CAGTACTTTCTAGTAGAGCGGTTTCTAAGGCAATTCTTTACTGAGCTGGACTGCATATGTAGTGTATAAGCACTTGATCAAAATCGTATGCGTATCGCAGTATTGCGTTTCGTCGGGCGAGTAACGAGTGAGCCAGTGAGTCGCCAGGCAATGAGAAACCCAATTTTTGGGGTGCCTATTCTTATATAAAACTGTCAATGCACTTAGCTATTAATAAATATTAGATCGCCTCCATTAATTAATTATGTCAATAATTTAAGTCAGACAATACATTTTTTTTTAGTTAGTGATTAATTTACCGTCCCACTGACCGACAAACGTCACGTCATCAATGTATAATAGATGCAGGTCTCGTGTGCGGCGTCTATTACAGCGAACTAATCAACACATAAATACATCCATTCACAAGACTACTCGTAATTTCCAGGGCCTTGTGGAGCGAGTAATCGATACGATAAAAAGCAGAATACGGCGCATTGAAACTCACGCGACTGAAGTTTTATACAAACTATCAATGTTTGAACAGCTGGAACAAGAAATAATTTTTTTTAATTTGTACTAGTAGGAATACCTACTACGGAAAAGAAAAATTTGTTTGTAATAAGTGAGTTTTGGGACTAGTGCCATCATTTCCCTGTCGTTTTCGCATTTATCGGTCGGCACAGTAGGCCTACGATGTAATTCGTACTGTTTAAGTGTCGGCTATAGTTTTTACGAGGCGGCCGCCTGCCTGACGCTAACCCTCCGAGTCTCTGGGACAAGTGTACCGATTAGTAAAAGCTATATTACCCAGTAATACCATATAAGGGCTGTTTGATAAGTACCCGTTTATGAAGAAAATAATAAAAACAGTTATTTTGTATATATGCATTCATTGTTTTACGTAGTGATATTTGAACTCTTATATTTGTTCTACAGATATTCAAGCTTCAGTAAGCCATCCAAAACATATAATATCTGAAAGTCATTAAAATAAGCCTCAGTGGCGGCAATGATTTCGTCATTAGATCTAAATCGCTTACCAACGAGCCATTTTTTCAGGTAGATTAACAAAAAGAAATCGCATGGTGCCAAACCTATAGATGTGCCATTTTATTCGTTTTATTCCCAGTAACTTCCCTTTCCCGGCAAATCTTATAAGCAACATGATGTGACGAATGTTGATCACCCAATTAGTAGAGTTTATTGGTTTTTTACATTAACTATTGCTTGTTTAAAACGTTTTAGATCGTTTCAAAGTAGAATTCAACACGCTTTTTTATTATATTAGTTATCAATTTTAAAAGTATCAACATAAATATATCATAACATAAAATCAAAAATTTTGGGGACGATTTCATGAATTAATAATTAAAGTGAGGATTCAAACCTCCTGCACAAATGATCTTCAGTTTGTAATATTACCCATTAGTTAGCCTGATATGCTACACCAATTAAGGTTTGTTGTACTTTTCAGCGATATCAAGTTATTTCTGGAGGTCACTGAGACAGATCAGTCTTCATCCGTAGAAAACTTGGAAAAATGTCTAAATCAAGATTGTATGATAAACTTCGAATTCTAGATGACTAATCGAGTGTCTCAACAGTAATAAAAAATAAAATACTTTAAATTACATATTCCAAAAATGTCAATATAATAAAAATGTTATTGTTCACACACATTGTTTGAAAGTACCATAGAAAGTTTGCCTATTATACGTTAGATGGCGCTTGTTTGTAGGTTTAATATTTTTTTATTTGCTCCAATTTTTTTATATAAAAGAAAAATCGCATTTTGTACCAAAATTAGTGTTACAAAAAAGTATTTTCAAATTACCATTTAAATAACATACGGAGATTATTAATCTTCCTACAATGACAACATATATGTCGTTGTAGAACGATGTATAATTGATGTCCCTACTCGTCACTAGATGTCGTGCATAAAGTAATTATTTTACTCGAGCATACAATAGATGGCACTAGTGTATAAATGTACAAACCTTAGACTCAACAATCAACAGAACAATACTATATTATAATAACAGATTCTACCAGTGTGTTTTGCTTCATTGATACTCAACAACTAAGTATTCGTTCAACATTAGGACTATTATTTTTCTACCTATAATGTCAGTTAATTGTGTAACTCATTGAATACATCAACATACACTATTATGACCACACTTTTGAACCCAGCTTAATCTTATACCAAGGATACGATCTTTCGTTTTGTGTACTTTATCATAATCCAGTGAGCTATTTGCGCTTGAATTGTTATCGGATCCATTCTTTGCGTATTGTTTTAGTATGTCGCCAGTTAGTTTAAGGGGTTCCATGCCTCATCAGAATTATTATACCCGATCGTGAGTAAGTAGCCGTAAATAAGTAAAGGGCTTGTTCGTAATTTTTGCAATTTGAAGATGAATTTATGAAATTTAGATTTTGTGCAACATTATTTATAAATAATAAAAATAGATGGATGTATGTTGTTGTTAAGCCTGTCGATTTATGATTGCTCATGAGTTGTGTGTCTCAATTGCTATGTGTTTGGTCGAAACTTGAATTAATTAGGGCCAGATTACTAACATTAGCTAATTGATTAATTGCAATTTTAAATTAGTATTGTTCATTTCATGCTTGGATTCCCCACTCTGTTCTGGTTCCGCTAAGAATTCTGCTAACTGATTGACCTGAAGATATTCTAGGTACCGAATGAGAAACGTCATCGTTATCGCGCAACTCAGCTTTTGAAATCCCCATTGTCACGACCATTGACAGATGCGAGGTGACGCAACAGCGCTGTATTATTAGTGCTGCCATATACATCAAGTTTTTCCTCAAATATTGGTAATCCAAGATGTTGTCCAAAAGGTAATCCAAAAGGTTGAAACTTAATATTATAAGTATATGACAATATTTTGAAGCTGTCCTTTTTTGCACGTTTTGTTGACAGTAAAATTGGGAGCTGCGTACACATACCGTTGCGGGTTAATCCGACAGTTTGAAGTTAGTTGGCCATGAAACAATCTGACAGCATGAAGCTGGCCATAAATATAATTAAAAGAGTATATTTATTATAGTGACTTAGTTAAATGATATACAGACCAAAGGTATCCAACAAAGCAGCATGTATTTACAATATATTTTGACTCGTTCATCTGATAAATAAAATTTTTGTATTTTATTTACCGTAAGTATTAAAATAAATACTATTTCTGTATCTATGTATGTTATTAAATCAAACTTTTATTAATTGCTTTTTTTTAGTCATAGAAGTATTTACTTACTACTTACATACTTCTAAGGCATCATAGGTATTTTTTTTTAAATAATTGTAGCTTTTATAATATATACAACTATTTTAGTTGTATAATTTGTTTCTTCTTCTTTGTTTTTAACAGTATATGAAAAGGATAATAAATAATATAGAAATTTGAAAACATTTTTATTGTACTTGCCTAATTATTCTACTTGGGGGAATTGTAAAATGAAAATGGGGCAACACCAGCAACGCTTCTGTGAAGTGACGTACTTGCGCACACGCAACGTCACTGTGACGTGTGGTGACGCGGCGCCACACCGCGCCGTCAAGGTCACCCCTCAGTAAACGGAAAGTATCATAAAAATAGTACGATTATGCCATCTCACATTATGACATTCTCTTACATACGCTAATACAGAGTTGTAGAGGAAAACTCGGCATTTCCTAGCTTACAGGATAGTAACAATAATTATTTTTCCTTTATTAGGTACTTCTGAAAGTAAAAAAAAATTATGTCGTTAATGAAAGTTTGAGAAAAATTATGCAAAGTTTTTAAAAATATTATACTAATGTAATTTGAAAAATTAAAACAGAATACCTACAATATTTTTACAAAAGAAAACAATAGTATAGGTTTATATGTACATATATCAGTGAACTGACTTTTAGCGAAGAGCCAATATCTTAAGAAGCTCTCGCAAAACAGTTGAATAATGATGGTTTGATACAAAAAGCGGTTTTTTAGAGTCTGTCTGAGAAAGTTCCTCTTTCTGTAGCCGTGATCACTGGTTGCTTGAATCATAGGACTCCGCCAGTGGATTACTGTTTTTATACAATATATTTTAGAATGCCTTTTGTTTTTGTAGATTTAAACGTTCAAATGCAGCAAATGAAATCCTATTTTAATCAACATTGTGCTTACTTCAAGACAATCACTTTACCTTGCAGCTTTTTCCACGTAGAGCGTTTAATCTTTCACGCTTTCCTGTGGTCATAGTTTACAGAATCAGACGTCATAGTCATTGAGGAAAATGGACAGGTACAATCAGATCTCGTCGGCGCTGTCACAAACGTAACGCTAATGACTTCATCTGTCACGGTTGCGATCTCAGTGACGCCACAACATTAGATTGTTTCTTGTATCTAATAACGTAATAGATTCTCGAAATTCTCGCTGGGTTTTACGAGCGTATTCACGACTTTTTATATGTAGATACAGAATCAATTAATGTTATGCAAACTAATTGACATTATGACACATTTTTAGGTTATTTAAATATCTATTAATAGATAAACATTTTTTT
>JWHW01011123.1:28327-44419 GCA_000931545.1 Papilio glaucus
CGAAACCAATACGACCTAGGGTCTTTCAAGAAGCGAACGTACTCATTCCTTAAAGGCTTACAATTCGCCTGCAGTTCCTCTGGTGTTGCGGATCTTCATGGGCGTCGGCGATCACTTATTATGTTAGGCACCCGCTGCTCGTTTGCCCCCTTATGATATAAAAAAAGATATTGAGAAGCCTTATTGCCGCAAAATCAGAGCATTTACCAGAAAGTTAGTCTTAGCGGTTGGTCGGTAGTCCATAGGAATTACGTGAAAACCATACGATTGTGAAGCACCAACACTTGGGTGTGGCTAGCCGCAATTGTAACCGCGATTTTCTCGGCTAGGCGATTGGCTACTGTAACGCTGCTCTGTACGCATGTATACTAGTAAGGTGTTATTTTAAGATTAGTGATTTAATCCAAAAAGTTCCTTGGAACACACTGTACACACCATGTACGATAGACGATACAGAAATAAACGACCTCTTTTTACAAGACCAAAGGATGAAGTCCATCAGTAAGAGCTCCGTTGTTGATTTCTTCTACCTTTCTTTTCTAATATATAAGTCATTCGTACATTATGGCCACTTCATTAAATAACACAACTAGTATACCTTTTCACAATATAAGAAATCAATAATAAAGGTACTTAGACAATTTTAAAAACGATTTTATCAATAGTGAGATAGCAAATTCTTTCTACGGATGCAGTGTCAAGGATATAGGACATATCAAAACACCAAAAATAAAAACAGCCCGGTGAGATCCGGCTCCAAGTAACACGTAGTTGTCTGCATAAAAACCTTCTCAATTTAATTACACAATACCTATTATTTTTTAAGAAATATAAAGATATTAAATAGCTATTGTAAAGTATATATTTAACAGGAAGGGAAGTAACAATGTTGCTTGACCTGTAATATTAATTGTTTAGATTTATATACCTCCAGATACCACGTTTCATACAATTTCAACGTTCACACAACAAAAGTAAAGCTCGATTTTCGTCGCAAATGTATGCCAGCGTGTTGACGATACCCCAAAACAAAGAGTATGCTTAACGTATTTAGAAAAAATACTTTTGTTTATAAAAATAATATTTATCCGTAGGACTATTTAAACGGTGCTTATAAAAAATAATCACAAAGCAAATAATACTCAAAATATATTAAATTTCAAATAACTAACAGCTACCTTTAAAACATCACACTAAAATACAAATGTTAATCAATATTAAACGAAATTATGAAAATTAGTAACACTTTTTTAATCTGTCTGTCATTTATATTTCATTTGTAAAATATAATTGTGTAATGTAGTTGACACTTAACATATTGTGGCGTCGTATTGTTTTATGTTTTGTATTTAGTTGTGTATTATTGTGTGTAATTATTCAGGATTTATCATAAAATGAATTGCTTATTTTTCGGTGAAGTATAGTTTTAGACGATTTCATAGTATAAACAATTATTTTTTAAATTACAAACACAGAGATTTTCTATTCATAGGGCGGGAAACGAATGACTGAGATACATTTTACGAAGTCGCCAATTCTCGACTCAAGGTTCTCACAGAAGTTAGGCGTGTAGTAGAAGTATTCTGCATTTCGTTTGAGGAGTAAGCTGCTGGAGGCCCAATTTCCGTTTTCCCTTTCTCATACTATCCTATAAGAAGGAGAAAAGGATTGGAGGGGGAGGGGAAGTATAGGAGGAGGAAACATCATTTTTCCTCTCTATTCCCTCCTCCGTCCATTAAAGGTATTCAACACATCTACAACTCGTTTGCTACTGTCTATGGGTAGCGGTCAGCTAACATCAGGTGACCTGCTTTCCTTTGTCACTTTCTACCATAAAAGGTGGTAGTCTTTTTGGGTCCCGGATTATCTATCTGTAGGTATATAACATCTTTGATTAATATTATAGTTTTACCTGACTGACCTAGAAGGAGGGTAATGTTTTAAAGGCACACGTATGTATGTATATCCCTTCCATTGTGACGTCCTGTAGCCTAAACGGTTTTGAACAGTGAGGTGTCAAATTGAATCCATATTTCCCTTGGTCACGGCATCACGCGTGAACGGATGAACCGATTTTGCTAATTCCTTTTTTTGTGTACATTATTACCAGGAGATGGTTTTTGTGCAAGAAAAAAAATGAGAAAGTGGCAGGAAAATTAGTAACTTTATCAAAACTTAACTATTATTTTAACTTCGCGCATTTAACAGTTCGAGCGTTCAATGAATGTGAATTTAGCAGACGGCTGGTTTTGTTATTTTTTTATAAATATCAATTTAATAGTTAGAAAAAAAAGAAAAATGTCACAGGATGTCGTTTATTTTGAATGTTTTTTAAGCAAAGGAATTGTCATATATTTGTAAAACGATTTCGTTTAAATTACAATGCACGCCGCGTGGAATAGCGGGGCAGAGCTAGTAATTATATAATATGCTGATGTGGTCAATGACGATGATCATGGTTGTTTTTTTTTTGTTAAAGTTAACTATACCGTGTCTTTTGAATATTAGCAGGACCAACATTTTAATACGAATCCAATCTAAGCTTTTTTTGTTTGGATTAGGCAAAATAACGAGTTTATAGATCGAGTGTGAACCTCGTCAGTTTATAATCGGTCTAGGCATATTATGTGAGCTGTATAGTAATGGTATAAACTGACGAAATTCACATTCGGTCAGTAACATAGAGACCACTAATAACCATTAAGATATGATGAGATACCCCCGTGGTATCTATCGCGTATTTTATAGAGTGCGAAAGATGTTTTATTAGATCGAAATATACATATCTTTAGAGGAAGTAAAACGGCAACAAGATATAACACGTGGAGCGGTCAATAACCGAAGCCTGATGTCGAGGAAAATGTGTTGCCATAAATAGATGGATGTTGATTTTCCTCCGTCTAGCAATTAAGTGCCGATAATTAATTTGCCATACATAGAAATAATCTGTTATACAACTATGTCGACGGATGGTAAACACTTTCATCAGTAACATCGACTCCACGAAAATATCTATGGGGAGAAAAATAAAAATAAATGTCGACTAAAGATTGACAGTCTCAGTGTTACTGCCCAACTATGATCTATAATTTAATATTTAAAAAAAAATAAGTGACTATCGGTGGATGGCGCTTTTATAAGCTACTAGATAAATGAATAAAAAAATAAAATAAATATGCGCTCATGCCCGTAACCCAGAGGGAGACCACGGATTTCCCTTTGGCGCGATCCTGGCACACCTCTCTCGCTTCTTCTACATACAAATAAATGAACATAAATGAACGGGACCTTCTTTTTTCTGTAGTCTCCATTTGGCAGCCAAAAATTATTACATCCAATTATAAATAAACTATTTCTATTTTTACGATTTTAATCAACTGTGTTTTGCTGTGGCAGTAGTATTAAACAAATTGTTAGCGAATAGGTAAACAATATTTCCATTTGAATATTAAACGCGTCGCATCAAGGACGTGATTCATGCAACACACTTACTTAAGTATTGAAATGAAGTTGTAGTCATGAAATTGATCATCTCTTTTCCATTCACTTTTCCATATCAAGTTCAAAGCGGAATATTTTAATTGTATTTTCCATTGACTTCATCTTAAAGAGTTCACGAAATATTTCCATCATAATGGAAATTAAAACGGATGGGGGGTTATTAGTCACAATGTTTCCTGTGTTATAGAAATTAATCACCTCAGTCAACACCTTATGGAACTTTTTCGCCGATAGACAAGTCATAAGCTTCTTAATATAATCTTTAATTGCTGTACCTTCCGGTAGGTAGCGCGTCAACGCACTCACACTAATTAACTTAATTAATAGACACGTCGATATTACTCTGTATTTTTTTTTAATATTCTAGGTAGGAATTATCACATAATATAATCAAATAAATATTAAAAAATATATAAAAATTGTCTACTGAAACTTATACATTGGAGAATGAAAACATCGACCCATGTTACCTTAGAGTTCAGGTTTATAAGGAAAATAAGAGCGAAAAGAGTCAACTTTTCTAAAAATACCTACCACACCGGTCAAGTCCGGCTTCCTACTACTACTAATTTTCGGAGATGTCCTTGCTGGTCTATATCTATATACCTTATTGACGGTTCTTACAGCTTCATCTGATACAGGGCTCGCGATCCGAGTGATCTTGAGCTAAGTCCGGCTTCCCTTCCTATCCTTTCTTTATTAGAAATGGATGGAAAGAGGAAGAGGAGTAGAATTGAGCTAAAAAGAAAATACTTCTATTTCACGTCTTTCTTCTGTGAGTAGAGTATTTCACCGGTCGAGCTGGCCGATTCGTACAATAGATTTGCAGTTTGGTGACATACTTAAAAATCGTGGTACTAGGATTACCCGTAACAGATGAGCATGTACGGGTAAATGTATGAACGTAGAAGAAGCGCGAGTATAACCCCTGCGTAAGGGAATTCTTAATCTCTGCCTACCCCTTTGGGTTACGGAAGTGTGTCCTTATTTATTCATTTTAATTCTAATGATAAGCGAAAATCCATGGATTAAGTTATTAAAAATCTATAAGTAATTACTCATTACGTACGTCAATATATTTTTTTCATCGACCAATCTGAATATCTTTTAGTTCGTGACCGCTTTAGCGTCAATGTTCTCTATGGTTTTTCCAGGTGGACACAGTTTTATTGCAATCGAGCGATAAAGCGTATCCGTTTATAAATAATTGACTCAGGTATGAGTCATTCTCATCCCGTATCTTATAAGGGTTCTCGTGAAAACCAGAGATATTTAAAAAGTAACAAAGATCATCTTTGATGATACACTAAGACTCATCGCCTGAGGTTAGAATTTGCGTTCAATGTGTAATAGATTATGGACAAGATTTTTTTTGTATAATAATACTAAATATTGTGAGTTTGTTTTTATTGTACACATTTAAATCGAATCAGATGAGAAACACATTGATACCGAAACCATAACGAAATTAAATTAGTCATTCCCCAAAGGTCAGCCTTTTCCCACTTACATATGTCGGGTCGGCATAGTATGACCGTAGTACATACTGTATTTGTATGTTTTGGATGCAGTTTTTTCGGTCCGCCGCCTGCCTGACGCCAATCCTCCCTGGGAATCTAATATCACAAAGGTTAGTTAGGTTAGCAGTAAAATAATAAAAACATTGTGTTTAATGATGGTGGCGGTGGTGCTGTTGGTGGTGCTGATGATGTGTCGATGTCGTTGTTCTTAATTAAAAATTCCTACACTAAAAATTCATAACAAGATATAATCAGTGTGTACAGTTTAATATAATAAATATTATAACTGTCGTAAATTCTTAATATTTATTTTTCTTGGTGCCGTAGCTTATGAGGTCGTAAACAGCCGTCTTTTTTGTTATTGTTAATTGCCTTGAACACGTGCGTTATTACTTTACCATTTTTCTTACTTTAAAATTGTACAGCAACAACACCGAGTGAAATGTAGCTCTATACAGAAACAAAATTAAATTGCTTGTAATATCAAAATATAATTTTTATACTTATGTATGTACTATTATTTTGTAGATGTATGTTACGGTAAAAACAATTTATATATAAAATTCGATTATAACCTTTTACTCTGAGAAGTGATGAATAGTTTTTATTTGATTCCACGCGGACGAAGTCGGCGGGTAACAGCTAGTGTGTAAATATATTTATGTTTTTGCAAATGTTTTAACAGTGGTCGAGCCCGCAACAACAAAATCTGTTGCACGAATGGGCTTGACCGGTGAAATAACACGACCTCGCAAAAGACAGAAATACAAGTATTTTATCCTTCTGCGTTTCGTCTGATGATTGAGGTCTGAGAGATCAGGTGACCCGCTTGCTAGTTTACCATCTTCTACCATTAAAAGAATCTTATTAGGTCAACTAGATTATTGATTACTAATTGCGACATCAGTTGGAAAACAATTTCCCTTAACTGTGCACCCCGGTGACAACTTACCCATTTTATCCATAAATTATATTAATGTAATGTAATGCATCTATCCGAAAATCGAAAAATGCTATCACAGCATAGGTCTCTTAACCCGTACAGTAATGTATTATTTACGTCTTTTTTAGCTGACGATCGTTGTAAAAATAAGTATAGATATATATTTGTATACTGATCCTTTTTGGAAACGGAACATGATGCGTCTATGTTGAACCTCTTTAACAGTGTCATAGCAAAGCCACAGGTAATAATAACTATAGCAAAGCTCCCGCAAACATTCTGTGTAACAATTGACAGGGCATATAGTATTTAAATTATTTGCCGAATTAGAAAACCCATGTTATGAGTCAAGATGATAAGTGATGTGCAGAATTTTCTTTTTCATAGATACTACAATGTTTTAACTTGGAAAATGTCTGTGTCAATTTAAAACCGTGCGTAGATAAAAAAAAATCACAATATTAAATTGCATTATGGATTTCCTTATATCATTTTCCGCGTTTTTGAATCAGTTTTACAACTAACTTTATCGTACAATAAATGTGTCATGACTGTACAAACATTTATGATAACGCACACAATGTACGAGTAGTTCTTACGTTTTTTAGTATTATGTTACCTAGACATTTAGTTTTCGAGATTAAATCATTTTATTGAACTACTATTGGTGCCAAAGATAAAATAGACCAACGGGGGATGGTAGCTACTGGTGTTTTAATGGCCATCTTAAAGTTATTTTAGAGCGCATAACATTAGAAACGACAAAGGAATTTCGAACAGGCATCTTCGAAGGCTATAATATATCATAATTTTCATTCTTCCTTTATTTTTAGATGATGAATATTACGCATGATTGTGGACGACTGTCCACTGCCTAACAAGGGCTTAGTTAGGCAGTAGACAGTCGTTCCCATTGATCACTACAATTTCTGTATCGTATTTTAAAGGAAAAGTATTTTCATTTTGTAAATGGTGTGATCGTATGACCGGAGACGTTTTACATTTTCTGGTTGAATCACAGTGATTCAACCAGAAAATGTAAAATATATGATTATCAGTTACTGTGTCATCGAACATGAAAATAAATTATTGTATTCCTGTTAGTTCTGAAATGCGAATTATGGATTTATCTAATTGGTGTTAATTCACGAAATGCATAATGTAGATAATGTAAGTTTATCAGAGGTACGTCGAATGGCCTGCGAATAAAAGGACCTTGAAGATGAAGTCACAACTGGGCATACAGCGGTGACAAATATTGATGTACATTGTGAGTAATGTTAAATCGACGTTTTCAATTATTGTTTCCAACCATATGTACAACAACTCGCGTCTTCTAAACATTGCATACTTTTGTTATGGTTGTCATAATATTCAAGTCATATCAATTGATTATCCGATTGACTTGTATCAAGAACTGTTGACACAAAAAAATTCATAACTTTGTATTAGTCCCAATCAGAATTATGAGCGTAAAAAAAACTTTACATTGAGATAACATCATCTAGGTAGAGAATTTAAATAACAATACATTATATTTATAGCAATACGCTAAGTTCCCAATACATAAAAATAAATAATCCGATTACATATTTTTTTTTATGTAGAAGTGGCTAGAGAGGTGCACCAGGATCCTTATATGGAAATCTGCAATCTCAAACTCTTCCTCTATGAGGGCGAGCGTCAATAGTTATTTGTTGATATTTACTTAGATACGAGTAGAACAAAAGCGACAATAAACTTTATTATAAGAAGATGAATTATAAATAATGCATGTTATCTTTTTAAAACAATGTGAAACGCGAAGTGATAAGCGTGAGTTATGCTCGTGTTTCAAGAGTAGAAAGATATTACCAGTTTGTGTGAAACGATCGTAGGCTTACTTTTATTTTTAATTGCATACTAATATGCCTATTCGTATACGTGTTCACGGCCATGCATACGCTGATTCATCCTAATCAAATAAAACTGTAGTAATCGACTCATCATAAAAATGCCGTTTTAAAATTTCCTCAAAATATTACGCAATTCTTGGCTAAAAAGACCTTAGCTTATGAACAATCTGGTATGTATCGAGCGATTATTTCATAAGAATTATTTTATATTCTTTAAGTATGGAAGCACAAAAACTACCAAAAAAGTTTTCATTTAGGTCGCAACAGAAATATTGAACAGCAACTTACTACAAGTATTGGAATTGATCAGTACTACAAGTATTGGTATTGATCAGTACTACAAGTATTGGTATTGATCAATACTACAAGTATTGGTATTGATCAATGTTCCTTATAACAGCAGTTCTTTAGATATTTATATATATATATATTTGTTATCAAACTAGTGAACTAAAACCATGGCTAATGTAATAACTCTTTATTTATTCAAATAACTTCAATGGAAGTCATTGAAATTTGATAAAGCAATAAGAAAAATAGTATTTTTGTTATGTATTTTTTTCATTTATTTAAAAAAACAAGTGATTTACTATTTTTTATTAAAGTAGGAGTATAAGTAAACTGATGTTTTAGTCAACCTTTTATTTTGTCAACGAATTACTATTATTTTTTTGTTGGTAGTTATCTGTTATTTGTCCCTTGAAGAAGTTTTTTTTTCATCATGTTTTTATTTTCCCAAAATTTACCGTCTCAAGTGCCTAAATTGTTAAATGTTATGAAGGTTAGTTGAATCATTATGAAATGACAAATCTACGGATCTGTGTTAATTTCGTAATATTTCCGTGGCATGAAAACTGTCTCTTGCCACTTGACCGGGCCACCATGATTCACAAGGTGAAAGCAACCTTCACACTCGGTTGTCCCGCAACAGAAAAAATAAACAATATTTTTGCATTGCTACGTGACTCAGTGTGATTCTGATCTGGATTAAGCGTTTGATGAGTGCACGGACTCAACGAATTGGCACGCTCAGTATTGTAGATACCCCGGTCTCATTTCCGAATCGTGATAGTTCGGGCCGTTTTGATACATATTTGTCACCGATCGATTGTGAACTCCGACAGTTTAAAATCTCACTAGATATATTATAAAATGACAGCAAAAAGTATCAACGAATCATTGAAAGGTGCACGTATGTCTAACCTAACCTTGATAAACACATTTTAAAAATATATTTTATATTTAATATACGATAATTATATTCCATTCAAACTTAAACCTTAACGCAATAACGCAAGCAAAATATCAGTTCACAATTTGACTTCAACAGTTTATAAACTGTCGAGATATGACACGTCAAATAAACAATATAAAGTGTGATTTTAAACTCACAGTCTGACGGTGACATACCGAACAGTCATCGTTGGTAGTAACCCTATAATGTGGTTGAAGTAGATAAACAAAATGCACTCTTTAGTATCGAAAAAAGTAATGAAAACATTTAAATGAGCAAGAACAAGAGGAAAACGTGTAAGCACTTCACCTAATTTTAGGTCGCCACCGATATATATTCGTGTAAGACACGGCATAACACATTTATACCCTCATGTGTTATTTTATCAGGACCTAGAAACTAGATGATAACAACATAATGTTAGACTCGAGTTCGATTACACATCCACATAAACTTGATCCCTAGAAACGCCAAGGGCGAATTACGCAAGGGTGCAACCTAATTTGGTTTCTACTACTTGAGAGGGACCTCAGATTTAACACGGCGACCCAATTGTGATTTGTCAACGTTCATATTACGTAACATATAATCTAGGTTCTGATCAAATAAAAGATGATTTCTTATATCGTATCTTCCTACTTAATATTATAATTGCGAAAGTTTTTATGTATGGATGTTTGTTACTCTTTCATGCAAAAACTACTAAATGGATTATAATGAAACTTTACAGTAATACAGCTTATACATCAGAATAACACATAGGCTATAATTTATAAAGATATTGTGTGAATTGTCCAAAATATAACAGTGCGTGTCAAGAAGGTAGGAAAAAATCCGGCGTATTCGAGCTATTCTGGTGTGTTCGGCAAAATCCATTAGAGTTGCACGTATATAATGAACAATAGAAATGTTTACCTTAAATAGTCCTACAAAAAAACCCGCGACAACATATATCTATCGTTTATGAGTAAGCCATTATCGCCAAAATAGTGAACCTATAAATTATAGAGCGGAACGAAGTTTGCAATGATAACTGACAAACAAACGAATTGGCACTAAGCCCAATTTTAGAAAGCCTAGTAAAAATATTATAAAGATATTTAAATAGTACCTATTATTCTACAACAGTGGTACTTAAAAATTTGGCTTTGGATTTCACCAGTAATAAGCGTGTCATCAACTACTTGCAGATAATGAAATGACTTGCATTTTAAATAACAATGAGCAATTAAACGAGTGATGGTGAAATAGCACCAAAATTTTAGTCATTGTTATAGGGGAATCTCAGATTCCCATGGGGTAGAAAAAAGCAAATAAGAGGTGTTTCCTTTTACATATTATTATACACTAGCAGTGCCCCGCGGTTTCACCCGCCCTGCAATTTTACCTAAACGAAATGATATTACCTACTTAATACTACCGTAACCTTAACGCCTTTTTCCCGCGTATGTGGGGTCGACACAATATGACCGTAGCACAGTTAAATTGATATAAGTTTTTTTTTATTATAAACCGATGAAGGTAAAACAAACACTCAATGTTAAGTGAAGCTTACCACAATATATTAGTGAAAACCGCACCCAAATCGGTTAAGTAATTTTTGAGATTAGCGGTAACAAACGCACAGACAATCAGACAAACAGATAAAAATTCTAATAATCATTCTTTTGGGTTTTATAGCGTTTATGAAGGCCCCCAATAATATTTTTTCTCAAATATCTTCCATATACAGACAGCGATCAGTTACATTTTTATTATATGTATAGATAAATTTAATGTTGATTTTAGTGTTGGTAATTGGTGATTTTGATATTTATCAAAAAAATTATATACTATTTAATTACAATTAGAGAAAATCAAGTTTTCATAGCTTTAATGATGTGAATAAGGATAGAAATAAAGATTTTCTTGATGTCATTTTTAAGGTGTTTTGATACACATCATATGGAAATTAACTACTCGTACCTACTACCAAAACGCCTATAAACTATTGTATATTATAAATATAAATTACATTTTTTTACTTAAAAAAAAAAGATTACCCTGACCAAAAATTACCTTAACACATCGGGACATTCCATAAAACTACAACTGGAATACAAGCAACTACTAATATAATTTGAATAAAATAAAATTTACGTTACATTTTGACATTTGAGATATTACTTGTTAATCCTACAATAATAGATTGGGATAAAAGAAATCAATTATTTCGGTGGGTATCCTTGTAAAGTATCGATCAAATATTTTCAGGTATATGTTTGAAAAGGTGTCATTTATCGCTAAAAAGACTTGTTTTTCTTACTTGTTCCATTCAGCCGCTCCGTGAGTAACAGGATGTTAATAAAATTGATAGACAAAGCGAAAATTCGATACATTTTTTTTAAATGTAAGTCAGGTGACTAAAATGATCCCGATATCCAATAACGTGCAATTTTGCTTAGTTGATTCCGGCCATGAATATGCAATGTTAAAAGCAATAGGTAGGTAGGCCCGGCTTAAAAATTGTCGATAAAATCCCAGAAATTATTAAAGTTGACTGACAACAATGAATCTGCTGAAACAAACACAGAACAGAGATTTTGTGCTTTATCAAGACAAAACACGTTTATAGCGATTTGACATACCCACCATACAATCCGGACCTGGAAGCAAGCGATATTACCATATAACAAAACTTCCTAATCAATAAAATGAAAAAGTATCAAGAGAATACTATAAAAATAGGTTACAAGAGTTGTCACCAATATACCAAGACTTCTACCATGATGAAGCTAACTTTTAACGGCAACCAAAACGGTGCACATTTTACCAAAATTGCCAATTCCATTTTACCAAAATTGCCAATTCCATTTTACCAAAGTTCCCCTACAAAAAAAGGTTTTTTTTTTCCAAACTAACATTGATTAAAATTATTTATAAGTGGGATCTTTTTACTAAAGCAATTTTAACGCATATACGGTATACAAAGAAGGGAAAAGTGTGACACTGTTGCATTGACATCACTGTCTAAAATTATCCGCCAACATCATTCTACAAGGCTATTGACATAACTTAATATGGTGGTAGTGTTAACATATAACTGTTAGCTGAATTACGTGTTGGATAAACAACTAAAGTCCGGGGAGCAAACCTCGCGGATTGCGATCGCGGAACCGTCGTATAAAACCAACGAACTAACAGCTGCGTCATTTCCGAATCACCAGTATATTATCTACATATTTTAAAACGCCGCACTACGTAACCTTGTCTCCGCTCGCTCCAGTGACCGGCGATGAAAATTTTTGGCAAGTGGAGACTCTGAATAGTTTCTAGGTTACGTATCGAAATGCCGATTCCATGAATGATCACACTCGAGCCATCTCTCCCGGATTATGACTCGCGTTTTAAAAAATGTTTTACTCTATTCATAAGGCAATGTTGCGCATTTAATTTTATTAATGATAATTATCGAACGCCGTTTTAAACGAGATCAACTCGATCGAGTTCATTGCTCTATCGTCAACATAGAATACTCGAGAAACAACCTCAGTCAAGGTCTCTCATTCATTGAGCGATACGTCAAGTTCATTGATGGCTCCGCGCGTGTTATGAGCGTACACACCGCGGCTCGCTGTATCGATAGCGGTGACGACCGACGGTACAGTCGTGTGCGTGAGATGTAAACGTGCTCGGGGCGCTTCAATTTCTACCATTTATATGCACGTGTGAGTGTACACGCATGCATATTTGTACAGGTACAGGACGCTCAACAATAGCCGGAATAGGAAGCGACAACGGCAAAATGGGCGTGCAGACTGACTCCCCAGACAAGTTCCGTAAGAGCTCATGCCACTTGTACTCGGATAACTCATTACACAAAAGACAATACAGAGAAAGCTATCACTTGAGTCAAGATTCTCTATGCCTTCATTGATTTAATGTTAATTATTAATAACGGAAATCCTGTTAAATATTTGAGGAGTTCAAAACATGTGGGCGTTGAAGGTTTAGATAAGTTTAATCAAAGCTTTGCTACGAGGTTGTTTGTAATTAGTAACTCTTGTAAAAAAGATTGTATTTAGAAAACCCGTTCGTTGTTCCGGTATGCAAATCTTGTGTTGTCATTGTACAAATAATAATGTATGTGTTTCGATCCAACACTATAAGAGAAATAAAAAAAGACCTGCTATTAGTATTTAGTTGCGGACATTTTCTATATTAATCTCTTTGTTTAAAGTGAAAAAAATGTTGGTAATCATTATTAATATTAGATAGGGTAGGCAAAGATCATGGATTTCCATTAGGCGCGATCCTGGCGCACCTCGCTTCTTCTACATTCATACGGTTATGGGTGATTCTTATGATGATATATAATCTTACTATTCATCCACCCTGGCTTCACCTGGGTAGTCGTTTCGGAATCTATGGTGAACATCTTCATACACACATACACATGTGTACAAAAGCTATGTAGCTTTTTATATACGTAGATATGGTCGTGTAAAAAACAAAAAATGTATCCCACGGGAATCGTACATTTTACGGGATAAACAGTAGCCTTATGTGCTATTCTAGACTGTAATCTATCTCTGTGCCAAATTTCATACAGGTCCCTTTAGCCGTTTTTGCGCGAAAGAATAACAAACATTTATACATACAAACTTTCACATTTATAATATTATAGTATAGATTGGTCTATGGTCAGAACCAAATCAATAATCCAATACTATTCTTTGTACATCTTGTACTTCGCTCACATTCCACAAAAAAAAAATCATCGAATTTTTTTCAATAAAATTTTTTTTATAGGAATGTGATAGGAACGAAATAATTGCATAAAAATTTCGACTAGACTATTACTTGTAATTATTGTAATCGTAGTTAGGTTTATGAAAATAGGCTTTAATACACATTATTCTGGCTAGCTAGTAAATAAGACATGATTTTTTGGAGTTCAAAACCGGTCCGTACCAACACACTTTTCAGAATAGACTTTGTTCTTATCACAGAATTATATGTTATGTACAATCTTGAAATTGCAAATTTATTTATTGAAATAAAACTCTATGAGATATGTATCTCAATTAAATTTTGTGTAAAAAATAAATAAGTTCGTATATATGTGAATATTGTAAAAATATTAAGCTTCATTGAATGTATTGATTCGATATTATTATGCTGTCATAATAACTGAATTACATCGTAACAGTTTCTAATACAATGAATGCACGTAATATTCAATGAATGAGGCAGCTGCGTGGTTCCCTGTACACCTATATTTTTGTGCAAATTAGTTCCTACATCGTGGCCGCAATGCATTATCACAAGCAGATATATCGTTACTTGAGATGGATGTTTCTTTAGTTTGTTATTGGCAGTTAAATAACATATATTATATCTACATAATTAAATGTTTTTCATGTTGATGTTCAATATTACATTGCTATCTGGTAAACATACCAGAACATATCTGACGTCTGCATAGGATCTAAAATTAGAAACTGATAAAATAAAAAAGAAGTGGTATAAATTAATGGAGGCAACTAGACATTCATTTCATCAGAGATTATTACTATTGGTGGTAAGAAGCTATGTGGGTCGATATGATAAAGGCAATGATATCTTTAGACAAAATCCTTATTTGATCCATAATCTACAAATTTGATTTGATCTTTTGTAATATCGATAATTTTTTTCAAATTTGATGCTCATTTTCAATTGTCCCTATCACAGTCCACCTTTTTAAGTTAAACGGTATATAGAGCTTGTTACAAAGTGCACGATGCACTAAAACGCTAGCGAATATGTTATAATTGTAAATATAAAAACATGTCTAAGAGTAAGATTACACGTGACCAACATACTCATTACAAAAAATAATGTTGGCGGTTGAGCTACCAACGGTATTTAAATAATAGCCTGGGAATAACGAGAAAGCAATGCGGTTTCCTTAAGTGCTATAAATTAACAATGATTTCTTGAGTAGGTACAAGTCATTACACTTGAATTTGTCCATTTATTACCTCTCTTTATTTAGTTTAGGTATTTACGACCGTTGTAATATAATGTCCGTAGTTTAGGTCATAACATACACAACAAGGTAAAAGACATTTTTAAAGAGAAAAGAGGCCAAGAAGAAATATTAGAAACATTTAAAAACTACATAAAACACGCAAAGTTCTTGCTACGTATTGTTATTTGGAACTAGGTGGCGTTGTCTTAAATGTTAAAATAAATAAATAATAATGAGGATGATCTTGGTCTGAACTAAGTTATGAAAAAAGTATTTGTGTCGGTCGTTGATGACTGCGCTAAATTTCAATTTTATGTAAAGTCTGGAAGGTGAGAAATTCGAGCTTTAAAGAGTTCAATTAGTACATACCAGTAAAACGAATATGAGCGTGTTTAAAAAAGTCTAAACTATTAACTGATTTCATATATTTTATCAAATATAATAAAGAGCAGTGGTGGTAAGTGGTTTAGGTATATACATATATACCAGATATGTAAAATTTGTCAATCTGCAAAGACGCACCGACTAACCACAATTTAGGCTTGAAAGGGATTGAGGAAAAATGTTTCTGGCCAATAGTCTAAGCATTAAAAAACCGATACAATTATTTAAGATTTATGTGTTGGCTGACGTGGGATTTGATGTGTATTTCGAACAACAATTATTCTTATGACCTTCTCATGTGCTCGTCACGAACGTGTCCGCAATATGACAGGTTATAATTTCGCCATCATGCTAATGTTTTGGGACTGCGGTTTGAAAGTTGCATTCAATCGAATTGCGTCTTTAACGCATTCGAAAAGATAACAAGGACTTAAAAATATCCACTGTCAGATTTTATAAAGACCTGTTTAAAATGGTAGTGCATTATAAAGGATCTAGGTCACGAATACCATTGCTCCCGGCCTCGAACGAAACAACGAACCTAAATACTAAATTATCCGATACAGACTAATCACTAGTCTTGGCTGCAAAAACAATTTTCGAATCATATAAAATTGTCT
>JWHW01011123.1:44708-70278 GCA_000931545.1 Papilio glaucus
TCAAAACTGATTACTTTTATTATTTACAGGTCGACGAGTCGCTACACCGGCAGCAAAGTTTTAAGGTAAGATTTTTATTTAATATATAAGTATACTATACATGTAATTCGTATAATAACAAACTAAACATTTACGCCTTCCTTATCCTAATACATCAGTCTTACTCAATAAAAATAATTATATTCTTTATATAGTTTAAATAGGATATTTGTAAAATGCTACTGTACTAGTATACTGTATTTTGATATAAAAAATAGCGATTGTTTATACTCTCAGGGTAGGTAAAAATAATTAACTCTGTCGAACCCATTTTTGTTGACAACGCACTTCAAAACTAATACGTTCATGTCGTATACAGCGGGCTAGAAGACTTTTACCATTCTTTCATTTCTGTTGTACAGTAAGATTACCTATGTATAAAAATAAATTTAACCTTTTTTTTAATTGGCACATATTAAAATAAGTTTTATCAAATCTCTACCTAGTCCTATATTATCTGTGGCGCCGCACCTCCTTAGATTTGGACATTTGACATTGACTTTAGTGCATTCACATCACATCACTTTGTGTAAATGTGAAATTTCGAATTGATTTTTAAAATATTTTTCGTGAATCTATTTTTGAAGAAATTATTTATTTACGCGAGTTCATGGTAAAGTATCATGTGTTATAAATTGTTATTGAAGAGGGTACATATCAAGTTATTGGTTAAGAGCGTGAGACAAGAAGCCTTGGAGCGGTCATCATGTTGAACGAATGGTGTCATCGGAGAGAAGATTGTATACAGAGAATCCAGGTACTTTATCCGCATAGATACATAAATTCAAATACATTCATGTACAACTAAATTACAGAATTATACCCAAAGTTTTACTACCAACTTATTCAGTAGCTTTTTTTTATATACAATGAAATTGTAATTGTGAAACGGCTTTCTTGTGCACCACCGAACAAGATGAAATATCAGAAAACCCTATACTTCGCCGCGTCTAGAATTGCTATTGGAACCCATGCGTTTAGTTCTAATACTCCGATCATCTGACTCTTTAACAATCCGAAAATATGAGTGATAATTACGTTTTCATTTTGCTAAAATAAACTTCGGATTCGTATTTTATGCTGTTATTCTTTTCTGGATATAGAGCACACAATTTGTCACGGTATGTTAAACCTGTATTAATTCTTACGTTGAAAAAAGTGGACAATAACGAATAACAAATATGGTAACATGACACAAAAGCTTACGACGGCCGTGCAAGTTTTTACCACGCTAATGACCTTCGATTTTAATTACCGTCGGGCTAATTACGACGTTATTTGACGTTGTACAAGTAATGTTTTAATTGTGCACTCCTTTCATCGTTTTCTTGCCAATTAGCACTGTTGATATTATAATCTTCATATTTTTATCAGTGCCTCAGAAAACAAAAAAGTAAAGAAAATGATTTAATTAACAACTGTACTTAAACATTTAATTTTCGTGTCTCGAAGACGTATCGGGGTTGCGTGCGGCTAAGGCGAGGTAGTCGAACGGAGACAAAGATGATCGTCGAGTGCAAAATTTAAAATTCTAAAATCGAGAACAAAAAGCGGTGGAAAGGGCCAACCGACGCCGCGTGCCCACCCAGTCGGCGGCTGCGGAGGCTTGCTATGCCGCTCCGCAGTGGCCCCTAGCGAATACCGCCAATTCCTTCGCTACTTGCGTCCCGAGCTATTACGCCTTATGACCCCTGCCGTGTGCGATCAATTCCCCGCCTTATTCCCTTCGGGATAAAATTAAAATTTAACCTCAGATCTCGGCGCTAATTTTCCGACAGAGATAATGATTAAATTGTTTCGGCATGTCAAATCAAACGAAATTATGCTGTTATATCTTGTTTAATAGCTGTACTTTTATGTTTGTTTCGTACATACCAACATGGATACCCCCAAGTGAGATTTCTCCTTTAATGGATACGCTAAGAATTTTTCCATCCTTTTTTACCTCCAAGAGAATAATAATTGAGCATTTTCCGTAGCCTTTATACATTCCGTTGTAAAAGGCATATATCACAATGATTTTAATAATAACACGGATATCTTACTTAGTAAAATCTACTTGAAATCAAACGTATTTGGTCATAGAGAGTAGAGTTGTAACTACCCACATAAAGCTCCGAAATGTATGAAGGAGTTGAAGCACAACTGTCTGATTGAAAGTCCTTTGCTCGACCGACCGACGAAACTTTGGAGCAGCGAATTTTAGACCCCTTTTCCGCTATTAATCAAACATGTAGTTGAAAAATGACCTACATATTTCTTCTCATGGAGTTAAGTGCTTACAGAGATAATGATTGTTATGAGTAGAGTTTTCACACTCTAGATTTCTCGCTTATGGATTAGTTAAGTAGACGTTAAATCTTATTGTTACGCTTACGAAGAATATTTTTCTTTAAAATATATTCATAAGTTACTTATTTCCTTAATTAAAATTTAAAACATGTTTATACAAATTTAATAGGGTAAAGATTAATACATTTCATATCGGAAGGTAGACAAATATTTGTAAAGATAAAAAACACAATTAATGCGGTGTCACAGTGGCGGCTAATGTACACAGATTATTCTTAATTGCCGGACATACTCTGCGAAGGGACAAAGTAACGCACCAGTATTCCCATGGCTGGCAGGGCTGTCAGGGCTGTCAGTTTTGGAATTACCGGCCGCCTTCGATTTTAGAATGTCCAGGTGGAATTTTTCACTGTCGACTTTCACCGTTTTTAAGAACTTTCAGAAATATCCAATTTATTTAATTCCGTGAAAAACGGATTTACCTCGACCCGGACTTTCCATTGGTTCTTAATTTACTTCTTAGTTGATTATGTTTACAATAAATAATTGTTGACATTAATTTATTTTTGGTTCCACAGAAAATTTGCAAGGTCGGCAAAAAATAAAGAAACGAGGATAAAATAAAAAAAAATAGGCGAAGAAAAATTTTCCGGTTCATTACTATCAAAATTCTTGGGAGCACAGTTGAAATAGATTTTTAATTATCTATTAGGTAGACTTTAATAAGACACAGCTTAGGTTCCAAACGATCCCAATAGGATATGAGCGCTATACACCTATCAATAATTTTAGGAGCTCATTGGTACAAGCTTGCCGTTAAACATTCTCCGATTTTCAGATCGCAAAAATCTGAAGAAAAAGGAATTTATTCTATGTCGAGAATAGAACATTAAATTCAAGCTTTGCTTGGCATCAAGCATCAATCATTTTTTTTTATAATTTAGTTCCGAACAGGCTTATCATTTATTTTAAGATTGTGTACAACGCCACCTAGTAACAAATAACGAAACGTAACGGGAGCGCTTTTTTTAATTTTTAAACTATTAAATGTTTCTTGTTTACTATCGCCAGTAATTTTAGGGTAGGTTACTATACATATATACCAAAAAGTAGGTTCAGTCGACTTTAGACCGTAATTTTTTTAAGTCGCTTTATATAATACCTAGTGCCTATAAGACGATAAGACAATCTGGAACTTGGGGACGACGTGTAACGAATATTTTTACACAATACTAATACAATATTATAATCGATATTACTTTGATACCAAGACATCTAAATTATATGACTTATAATAGGAATACATCAAAAATATATCTAAGTTACACCTAAAACCACATTAACTGCCCTCTTTCAATAGCGGATATGATTTGCTAGTAATGTATAAAATATACTTAGTCAATGTTCCGTCAGAATTTTACTTCGGAAAGTTTTCACTTGAACGGGTACGTAAGAGCTCATTGGAATTCGCGTTATGTTAAAAAATCCCTTAGTTCCTTCATCATAAACGCAGCAGCAGTTTACGTCAGAGAAGTAAATCACGTTTTATTCCGCTATTTAAATTATCGCCTTTAACGCGTACATTGATCGCTTTGGTCATTGGACAATTTTATTCATTGTATGAAACTGGCAATGGTTTCGAAGCATACTATGCTGCTTATCGGTGTTAACGAGATGCAATACGTCATGCATTACGTTGTAATCTTCCACACAGCGGCCGAATCCGGTCGCCATTGATGACTCACTAGAGTCGCCATTAAGTTACGTCTGATATCATAACGCTCGAGGTCTGTCCATTTCATTAATAGCCATTCCAATGTTTTTCTACTTTGAGTTTTGCGATTTGTTTTTATGAAATTATCTTTTTATGATATTCTCGAATAAAAAAATGTCTTTATATGAATACAAAATGAACTTGATATTATTGAACGTAGTTTTCAACATCTTTGATTAACTTTATTACATTAAAAAGTTCTATCAAGATGTCTATGGTAATCTTTTCTTTCAGGAGCCGGATCTCTGAGGACAATAAATAACGCAATTATAAACTTAATTTGGTTATAAACACATACAATATTTTTTTATTTAAGCCAATGATATCTTACGTCTTATTGTATCTCTTTTTTGGAGAATCTTTTGTCTTTTGGATTACAGTCTTGAAAATAAACCAAAATTAATGTAATCATTTTAATCGCATTTCGTATCTTTCACATTAAATAATTAAAACTCGCATTGAAAGAACTATGTAATTAAAAAATAAGTTACACTAAAATCACACTTCTTGCCTGACCGGCTTCAAACATGGGCGTATTGTTTAAGGACAATTTATTACAAACAAATACCCAATGATACCTCTATTCGTGGCGTTTCTAAAGGAAATTTCACGCTGTCCACTTGTTTGAGAGTTACAATTGAATCGAGCGCGATGGTTTTCTGAGCGCTGCGTTTGTGCCGGTTGCAGAAAAAAGAACACAATGAGACAGTGAAATTTTTGAAGTCTCATGCTTGTTTTTTTTTGTGGCAACACTTTATAGACCTCCTTGGTGTCAGACTACTACCGTTAAAATGTAAACAAAGCGGGTGGACGAAGCTTCAAACGGCCCCAAAGATTTACAATAAGCTTCATTTATTGCATCATATATAACATAGTGAAAGTTAAAATGTTCATTGTTTCTAGTCTTCTTCTATTAACTGTAAACAAAACATGAAACTGGTCCAAAAGCCGCCCTTTTACAGAAGTCTGTATTTTACAATCGCCAATAAACAGTTTGCGAAACTTTAAACGTGACTTTTATGGCTTGTATTTTATGGGATACGAAACTGCTGCGCCATTTTATCAGCTGATTAATTTTGAATCTCATCATTAGAGGTCTATTATTATTAAAAAATCATGTTTTTCTTAACTCGCATTAAATATTATTAAAAAAAAAACTGAATAAACGTAAGAAATTGAAATCTTAATAACTCACATCTTTTGAATTTTCAACCAAACACGGATAATTAAAAAAAATAATGTAGCAATACAAATTTTTTTTTAAATTTTGATAAATAAAATTACGAATAACGAACGTTATTACAACAAACAGGTTAAGAATCAGCCCCCGACTGTCCGATTATAAGTAAGTCGTTTGACCGCTTAGCCCTATTTTCTTAATTCTGTATTAAACAT
Organism: Papilio glaucus; assembly: GCA_000931545.1. NCBI lineage: Eukaryota > Metazoa > Arthropoda > Insecta > Lepidoptera > Papilionidae > Papilio > Papilio glaucus. Next base: position 50,209 of record JWHW01011123.1, read on the forward strand.
ATTTAGTTCACACGTAAACAATAAAAATCAATAATTACAATAAACCAACAGTATGGGAACACTTTCAACATTTTATATAATTCGTATTAGTAATTCTATATAAATAAAAAAATGTGCACTTTTTGTGCAAAAAAAAAATAACAAAATATCACAATTTAATAACGTATATTAACCGAATAAATCTATGAATGTGTCATGAAAGAAGATTCCCCTAATTCGCTCCGGACTATTTTTTTTACGCTTGACCGCGCACCGATAGACGCGCCGATTTGGTTGGAATACTTTACTATTGTTCCAGTTGATCCGGGTAAAAACCCGAGTGCTCCCTATTAGCGAATTAATACACCGGATCTTTGCTATCTTTTGATCAGACTCGAATTGTTTCAAATAGATTGGTGTAGATTGTACTCGGTGCCTCAGTCAGCCATCAGTGCTTTTGTCTTCGTGACCCCAAATGTCGCTCGTGGAAAAACCAATAATTATTTTCTTATTAAAAAATTGCAGTAAATAGCTTGATCATTCGATATAGCTCAGTGTATTCAGGTGTCCTCCTAATTTCTAATTGCTACTCCTTACACGGTGGTTAACTTAATTTACCCATCTCACAACTATGACCCGTAAAATAGATATCTACAAAGCTTTTAAAAAGATATTAATTTTAAATTAATAAAATTCTAAAATGGAAAGTCATTAGGTTAAACAAAACTGGTGGGATTCGAACCTAAAATCGTCGCATAGTAAGTGCTACTACTAGCTACATAGTTATCTCTTTACAAACAAATCTTGTTGATTTTGTACTTAACGTTGTAAATAAAAAGATTGATGTCTTTATTCAAAGCGTCGGAAGGGATTCACAGCAGGTAGCGTCTTCCATTCATCCGAACAAAAGCACTTAATAACCCCGCATTATAACGTTATAGGTCCAGACCTTTATGTAATTTACACGTTGGTTCTTGCTTCGGTAGTAATTTAGTTTGCTGTTCTACAAATTAGGGAATACATAGTAGGAGAAGATGTGGCCTCGTACAGCACAGATAAGCGGAAGTTGATTTATTTTTCGATTTCAACATTTATTTTCTTAAGCTAGCTATGCCTAGTGCAGACGTCTTAAGAATACTTATTTTAAAGGACCCTGTGTGCGTCTTGCTCGGTTAAGAATAGCACTAGAGACAGATAACTAGGTGCTTAACCAGTGAGGTTGAGCTGTTAGTTTTAGTTAGGGAGCAAAACCCAGTGGCAGGGATTAATTTGTTCGTGATAAGATACTCCCACATAATTAAGAATAGTTATGTTTCGTAACCAGTTTTTATTTCACTTAATATATATTATAAATCATCATGTAATTTTGTACACACATTGTCAAGGGTACAGAAAACAACATACAGTAATTTTATCCAGCAAAACTTCCAAAAAATAAAACCTAACATAGGTTGTCATGGTAATGCTGCATTCCACGACAATAACATATTCTTTAAATTTTGTTATATTCATGACATACGTTACCAATGGCAACCAACTTTTTGACATTTATCTATGATTTATATGATTTCAAGTTAATATACGCGAATTCAAGTTACACACATTTCGAGCCAGAAAGATAAGAAAGGAAGATGTGAAATAAAATAGCTTACTGAAAAGAAAAAGAAAGCTTTAAAGCCAAAACTTGTAACATATCACTTCTTTTGTCCTAAACGTTTCTTGCAGGGTTCAGTGACAATAGTAGTTGCCAAAACTTTAAGGGATGTTATTTTTGTACGTTGTAAGTTCTCATATAATGCACTCAGGCCTTAACAATAGTTTAAGTATTGGCATTGGCACCTCCTGTAAGGAGGGGCCGTGAACGATTTTTAAGGGAAGGGCATCGGTCAAAAACTTAACTCATATGAATGTAATGTTTATTAATTTAAATAAATAGTAAATTCAAATTCAATAAAAATCTATACAATGTAAATATAGAAACAATATTAACACCTTTATCTCACATTCCTGAAGAATTGAATCAGCGAATGTTGACTGAAATATTTGATTTCAACTGCAGTAATCTAAGCTTTAGATAGTTTTCATGCAGCAATTTATTGCAAGGCTTAATACATTCTACACACAATACACAGTATAAACATACAAACTATCATAAAATTTACGACTTTAACTAGTTCATATAATGAGCGAGTAAAGGTTTGTTGAATTGCTGAAATTCTTGACAGTTATTTGAAGTAGCTATATGGATAGAAAATATTATTATTAGCCACTGTAAACTCACTACAGGGCCAGGGCCTCATGCGGCAGACGTGTCCTATCTAGTTCCCCTTTGAGCTTGCGGCTTTATCACTGACGTCGGAGATTAGCGTTTTGGTAATAAATTAGGTCAATATGATATCTTTTTATAGCCTCGTTATATATTCCTGTTAGCGTAGATAGATATATACATCAATGATTTTCACGTAGTCCATTATCGTAGTCAGTTATAGGGTGTTGAAAGCTGGTCATAAGCCTCCCAAGGATCGCAGCAAAGATCGGTCTCATGCCGTCCGGATCCAGTGCACTCTCGAAATCTTGACCGAATTGTTGATGCATTTTGCGGGAGGCTCATCTATGGTACCTAAATTATGTCTTCAGTTCGACCAAGAAAAATAAATAAGAAAGCAAGGATTAATAGAACATTAAACACGGCTAAGTGTAGTCTAGTAGTAAACTTTGAAAGGGAAAAAACTCTTTCAAAAATTTAGAGAAAATTTGGCCGTCGTCGTGTTAGTAATAATATAATCGCTTTTCTTATATATTTTACTATATAAATAATTACGTAGCGGTTTCCGCCATCTTCCTATCTCGTATAATTTCTGTGTAACGATATGGTGGTATGGCAGCGGTATTAAAAAGAGATTTCCTCTTTTCTAAAAGTTGGCAACGCACCTCATGTGCGATGGTTATCACACCAGGCGATCTACCTATTTAACCCGTCATTCTTTGAAATAATAAAAATTCATTTCAATAATTCTTGTTCTATTTTATTTTAGCGACATATTTTCGTCAAATAAAACTTGAATAAAGGATTGGGATTCACAATTAGTTAATGTCATTAAACATTTTTGAGGAACTATATTTAACTGTATTTTAAACTTAAAAAGGTTTACAGGTATAGTAGAGCCCGTAAAAAGATCCGTTGCGCGAATGGGCTGGTTCGACCGGAGGAATACCACGACCTCAGAGAAGACAGGCGTCAAGTAGAATTATTCAGTGTGTCGTCTTATGAGTGAGGTGCCGGAGGCCTGATTCTGATCCTCTTTCCCTTCCCACCATATTCTATAAGAAAAGGATGGCAAGGAAGAGGATTTGACGGGGAAGGAGAGAGATAGGAAAAGGAAATATCCTTTTTTCTGTTTATCCTCTCCTCTATCCATTAAACGCAGGCATCGCATCTATAACTTATTAGCTTGTTGCAGAGGGCTATGGGTAGCGGTCACCTAAAATTAGGTGCACCGATTGTTCGTTTGCCACCTTCTAATCTACCTAATCTCAAATCTAATTACGAGGTATTTCCATAGTATTAAAAACTATGAATACAAAAATGAGGTTATAAATGTATTACTACTATTCAAATATAAAAAAAAAAACTTGTTCGTCTTCTGTACGCCACACGCAGTTGCTTCTAGGAAAATATGTATCGTTTCTCGCAATACTCTACTGTAATCACAATTGCATTACTTAGTTTTACGAAATGAATAATATGAAGCTTTAAATTCAGTGACTCCTCAATGTGTGTCTAATACACTAAGATTACAAAAATTCCGGCTTTAGACGCGTCTTTTTGCGTTTATTGAATCACAAGCATGCGGTTATATGTCCAAAAAGCGAATTTTTGCATTAACTGGACATTTATGCACTTAATGTGTGACTCGATTTTATCATGTATTTTCCTATGGAAAAATACGAGACCTTCTTATAGAAACATCCTATCTTCTATTACGAAAAAATTGTTGTCCGTGTTTTTTTTAAATATATTATACCAAATACCTACGATTTGATCAAATAGGTAGAATTAAAATATCTACGATTTTTAGTAGAACGGAAGAAGAAAATTCGTCATACTATTAATCATATCGTTTAAGATGGTTTTTCCCAAAAATGAGTTTAAGCGAAAATCTTAGTATCGTAACATCGTCACTTGCATTGTGCTTATTATTGTCACTTTACATACCTCCGGATACCATGTTCCATACAAATACAACGTTCAAAAATATTGCTCGATTTTATTCTAAAGTTGTGTAAAAATAAATGATTTCTTATTTACGTGTGAACTTTTGTAAGTGTATTTTTCATACGAACGAACATACGGACACGATTTCACAGCACTGACCGTCATTTTTTTAAAATCCGAAACACAGATTTTGGTTCGTAACGCGGGAAACGTCTACCGCGGAATTTTACGAAGTCATGAATAGCGTCTTTTACGTGTCTTGAATTACAGCACGCCGATTAGGTATATTGAGGTATATTTAAAATCTTTCATTACTGTATTAGTTGTCGTAAGCACTTTGGAAATACGCCTATAAAAGCAGACTATAGATTAAAAAATAATAAAACATTTGATGGTCACAACATATTAAAATAAACTGAAATGTCACTTATGAATACAATGTTCATAAATAAATAATATTAGTATTAACAAAACAAAATCGAATCTAATATATAATGTAAAAATAAAAAAAATATATAAATGTATAAATTAAAAAAATATATCTAGGCGCCCAACGGGTGAGGGTTTGGTTTTGGACCCGCCGTTCCACTATTGGTAAATCTATATTTATCTTAGTTGAATGCAGTAATTAATATGCCCTTCATCACATAACACAGTAGAATATGTTAGGTAGCATCACTCCAATATCCGGGACATATTGGAATACCCATTATTCATTCCATCCACTAAATGTATCACAGCTTCCAAGAGATTGTAACGTAAATTTTATTAGACGCAAGAGTGTCGAGGTTCCGTCCCGAATCCTGCTCTGTCATGCTAGTTATGCTGACAAGGTACTAGGTTTTTAATAACAATTGTTTCTTGTAATTTGATTCAACATATGACCGACTACCGAAATAGAATGAGAATGTTCATTTGCAAGACAAAAAACGTCACAGGTCTGACATAAAATTTAAATGATTCAAATGAGGTACCCCCGGTTAATCATGATCATAATGTTTTAAATTATATGTACATAACTCTATTTACCAGGAGAGAGATCTTGATATTAATGAATATTGACGCCTTTTACAAAGTAAGAAAGAAAGAGAAGACAGAAAATATATTTTTTTACCGAAAAAAATATATATCTAAGTATATAATTATAAATAGTATATATTATTCGGTAAATTAGGTTAGTAGCTCAGCCTTATGATGTGCCAGAAGTAGAAACCCCCAACCCAGCGCTGATTTTAGTGCTAAACTTCATACTTTATGATACTTTGATGCTGTACTGACCCATAGAGGGTCCACCCTTCATTCGTTTTACCCTGATTTGGCGGTCTAATACCAGTTGGCAACCAGTTTTTACTTTCTGATGTACATACAAGCCCTCACTTCCTGTTGCATTGGAATTAGATTTTCTGAATGTGATAAATAGATCTGAGGCAATACAAAGTGTTAGTAGCATTAATAATGACTTGAGCCTGCCTTACGATTTAAAGTCTATAATAATAATCCTGGAAAATTTATAATTTCAATGAGATACGTAATAATTTCCGTGCGAAATACCCATTCTTGCAATTTTAAGTCTACGATATGTTCATTCTCTGTTTCATTTTTAACCTAACAAGCTTACTCCTGATTAACCTAATGGAATCTTTTACTTCTGTCTACCCCCGACGGGCGACAAAGACTAGATGTATCAGTTGGAGGTTGTTGAACTTGTAGACTTGTATTTATAATTATAATAATCAACGTAATGGGTATTATTATGGACGAAACGATTACGTAACTGAGAATAACTGTTCAGAGTATACGCGCGTAGACAACACGCACGTCCTTTAAAATTTAGTTATGTCAATATGTACTCTTACAAGCGAAAGATATGGAGACGCGTGCGGAGCAAAGATCAGCCAAAAATGGCAAAGCCGTGACGTATTATATGACGAATGATTGAGAAAAATAAACTTTAACGAAACTGGTAAAGTTATTAATGGGCAAAGGTTTCTACGTATTCTTTGATAATACGTGACGACGGATTTCTGTGGAAGTGTACGCTGACCAGTGGAATGTGTTTTGAGGTTATTTATAGTTCGTTACAAGGGGCATAACCATAAGTACAAATAAGTCAATGACGAATGTCGAAGCAACTACGGTGTCTGATCAACTCCAAATCCTAAGTGATAGACTCTAATTGTTTGTTGGTACAGGACTGTAATGTCATATTTGAAACAAAATGTGTCATGTAATATAATTTCCCGCTCTTTTTCACCATCTCCCGAGTCTCACTGATTATACATGAGATTTTATAATTATTATGGATACATGATTATTTCATTGATTTCTTTGTGACTGACTTGTCACTGTGAGCCTGTAGGACTAAGTAACTTTAGTAACTAAGCTCGAGGGCTCCCTCGGTAACTCGGTTTGGGCTGTCAATCAATACGCCTTTAGCATTCCGATTCGAGGGTGCTATTATATTACTACCACTTTGAAAAACGTGGAAAAAGTGTTTGAAGAAACTCCAGTAACGCTTTTGTCACCAACGGGCGAAAAAAACCTGCCGGCTATGTAACCGTAGCGAGAATATAATGGCCATCCTTGCCGGCGAGGACGGTGTGTGGTGTGTTGCGTTGAAAGTGCCACACTTTTATGAAGCTATCAATGATAGAAACTAATGATCAGGAGGTTGATTTCATTTAGCCACTCTGTTATCGTATCCTAGTATAAATACATGAATAAAAATTGAATTGCACCATCTAATGATTTTTTTTAAACTGTAGAATCGAAATTCTAAAACGCGCCAAATTTGAAATCTTAATTAAATCAAATTAATCTTTCAAATTAGAACATATAATTTGATTAAATTAGTTTTAAAGTTTTCGCGTGCTGTTAAATTAAATGTCCTGCAATCCGGGAATAAGCCAAAGGGAAACTGCTACTATTGATAGTTTCTACTGAAAAATATGTATTACAATTGAGTGCAGTTTCAATGTTTAAATTTGTAAATCTAATTTTAAGCTCATGTGACAATTGAATATTCCGAGTTATGCACAATGGGATCGTCCCGGTTCTATTTGTTTAGCTTGTACGTGATTTGGTGAACGGAGACCGGATGGCTAATTACGTCACATCGGTTCTGTGAAGCAACGTCGTGCCACATAGTGAGTGAGGCACACCTGTGGCTGTATCAGCGCGCAGTTTCCTGTTGATAGTGACCGTTGATTAAATCGCATAGCTAGGAATGTGTAGGATACTTGATAAGGATGCTGTCCCGACGTCGCGCTGTCTGCCCGAATCGGACGATGTTTGTTTTTACAGCGACTCGTTCTAGTGAATTCATTTTGTAATCAAATCATTTTGTTTCTGTAAAACCGATTCTAAAAACTCTACACTAGACCATATTCTCTAATGGCATGATCAGATGAGAAAAAAAGACATCTACTTTTTAATCGTGTTAAAGACCACCTCAGTCTAAAATTGAATGATATATGGTTCCGAAATTGATAAAATTTCATCTCGATGATTTAGTTTAAGTGGTAGACAAAGCAGTAACGTATTGGTAAGCCATTCAGAATAAAATGTGCACATAATTATAGTTTACGGTAAAAATTGCAATGTTACCTGTACATAAACAGCCTGTTAGGAGTATATACAAATATATAGTAGGAGGTTTATCTTACTATGCAGCTGTGGGCGAATTAATTTTAAATAAACTCAGAAGTCTACCAACTTTGACCAGCTTCTTTGTTAGAAATCTTAGTTAATTGTGACCCACTTCCATGCATACGATATCCTTGAAATATTTACGCGTAGTTTCAATCATATTACTTGTAAGACGGATGTGTGTTTACTGATCGTTATTTCTTTATATTTTATTCAGATGAGTTTCAGTTGTTTTTTTTTTCATTAAGTTACGATTTAGGAGATTAAACTCAACAAGATTTTATTGTGCGGTATAATTTAAAGGTTAGTTAGCATCAGATAAAAAATTGTGATGTTATCGTGAAAATTTTTATTAAAATGACAAGATTAAAATGGTACAAAGTATAAGAGATCTGTTACAGCAAATATTTTCTCATACAATAAAATAAATTACTTCATTTGTTCAATGTGCTCAGTTACAAATCTGATTATCAATTGAACAGATTATAACTATTATAAAATATTGTAATCCTTACGGATTACGCCGCCTTGGTGGCGTTATCAAATGATATTTGATTCGCGTTCTGTAACTTTAGAATGCCATTCCTTCTTCATAGTCGCCGACACAGATCCTTGCCTTATCATAATGTTATTGATTGTTATCATTATCAACTTCATAAGGTTCATTCCCGGTGTTATAATTACCGCGGTAGAGTACCGAATTTTCGCTTAAATCAGCTGGCGTCCACTATGATTTGTTATCAAAGTTGTAAAGCAATAGTTAATCCTGTCTTTATATTACTTTGACAGGGAAATAACTTTTACTTGTATTTCTAATCGTCATGCATAATAAGATAGTGAAAAATAGCCAGCAAGTTAGTTTACCTTTGAATTATAATTGAACAAGATCTAGACACATTTTACGGTAGACCAGATATACTTTAAAACTGACTTCAAATAACTCGCCTTCGCGAATATCTCTAATCACTCGACGACGGTTTACGATCGTGCGAGATCTCATGTTTATGTGACATACAGAATTTGTTCCATTGTATGTAATTGAGAGAAACGGAGCCGTTAACAAAGTCTATATTTAGTTATTCAGTTCATAATCTTAATTAACGGTGAAATTCAATGAGGATCACACACACACACACATCCGCATGGCATCTGAGTCAACTGAAATCTTCAATGACTAACTGTTTTAGTTCCGTGCTAAAGATATGAGTCAATCTGAAATGAATTTACTCCCTGAAGAATTTTTAAGCGAAGCCAAATAATACAAATGAAACAAGGCATAATCAAGTAATAATATTACGTAAGTGTTTTCAATATATTAAAAATGAATACAGAACAGTATAGGATTCAATTTATTCGAGCATTACTAAATCACTTGACTCTGAATCAAGTAGGTACCTTCAATCATCCAGTTTAGAGATGATATTTTAGTTATAATAAAAAAGATGTTTTTTATGGTATGTAATCTGTACCACATTCGTAATTATAATTATCGAATTCTTGTCGTTTGTTTTGACAACGAGATTCAAACGTTTCCAAAAATACTTCTTGGCATTGGCAATGGCGCCAACGAACCGATGCTTCAAAACATAAACACGTGGATATGGAAAAATGCCCGCATAATATCAGTTTATTGTATAATGATAAATAATTAAATTGCAAACATTATTTTTTCCATTATTTCATTTATCTCATACGTCCTTTCTATGGTTCGTAGCGCATACCAATGATGTTTTCCGGAGTCGCAAAACATCGTTTAGGGTTTGTCTTACTAGTGATGTTATAAATAATTTATAATGAGATACTTGATTATTCGAGTTAACATTAATTAACTAGCCATCTCAATTTCGTCTATATCTAGACTATTATTAAAACAAAGTATTGATATTTTCGTTAACATCGATTGATATATATCCTACTCATATTTCTAGAAATAATTTTCTCTTTTCTACAATTTCTTAGCAGTTACGCCCACATTTTCCGGTGCAGCATCCTGTCTCTATTAATTGCTACACAAAGCTTCTGCTATACACACATATATAATATATATTTTGAAAATATTAATAACGAAATCATTGAATACAGATTTACTTGTATTTATGAGAGAATAGATCTTTTAAAAAATAATATACGTAAATCAACAAGCTAAGCAACACATGCACAAAAATATGCTTATTTTAAATCCCACTGATTACGTGAACCAAATTCGATGAGTTTAAGTAATTTAAGGTTGAGTCAAAAAATATTCGCACCTAAGTCATCGAGGTCAACTTCAGTGCGGAAAGTTTTCGAAAGCGCTGGGTCCAAAGTTCATAGGAAAAGTGGTGTCAAGGTACCGCACCGCAGAATTCCCCACAACCCCTATTTACCCGAAGGTTCCGTCATCCGCGGTACATAGCCGCGCTTGGGTGGGCTGGGGGCTCGGTCCGCCCTCCGCCCACCATTGGCCGGCCGTGGAGAACCCCACCGGCTATTCGCCGAGCGGCGCCCCACTGCCTCCACCATGTGCTTCGTGTACTAGGCTTTATTTTACGCGCCGTCACTCCGATTCATTTAGTCGCTCACCCGACACGACGCGTGCACCACTATATTTTCGGGGGATGTCAAATGCGATCGATTATTATGGATTGCGATAGTATACCGCCCTTCGCGCTGTTCAGACAAACCGGTACTGTGATCGTCAGGGTTAAGATGGAACTGCCAAGCCACCGCTGCGGACCCTCGGCCGGTCAGGTTCTGCACAGACCGACAGCCTGTGAACGATGCTCTAGGACTAGAATAATTAGCCAATATAGTGACTGTGATAGTGATTTTGTGGAAAAATGTCGACCTTACAGAGCGAGCTCGGCAAGAAGCAGTAAGCATTTTTTTCTACTCATTACCGACTAATTTTTTTAGCCACTTTCAGTTTTTTACAAAAAAAAAGTTTTTATTTTATTAATGCTGTTTATGTCTTAATAATAATTTAAAAACCTATGAAGTAATCACTTAAATGCAACTATTCTCTTTTAATTGTACATATATAGATAATTAGTTAAGATAATTTAAATTTATTGTAAACTTACTGTAATATTACTTTATCGACGGAAAATATCATTTATTTCATTTAAGTATTATCCATTATATATTAAGTGTAACTATTTGAAATTTTGTTTGAAAAATTTGAAGGTTTCGTGTAAAATTTCTAACAAAACTATCTTTTTACAAAAAATATCAATTGAATAATATTATATTTCTACATTATGTCACATCTAAACAAAATATGAAAGCACTCAAGTATTTTACTTAAGTGAGTGTAACCAATGACTGCCAACTGTCACGATACTCCTCAAGTTCTAAGAATTACATTGTTTAACTTTATCATACACCGGGAGACAAAACCCTTATTTGGAATTCAATCCTTTAACCATTGAGACGCTACAAAAACTTATCAATTAATACAGATATTTGCAGTATAATTAAAAAGATGAGATGAGATCTAATCGCAATAAAATAAATGAAACTCAGTGCTTTGATAAAGCAAACATGAGCTCTCTAGATCTATGCCGTAGGTCCATTCGATTGTGGCTATCGCTCGCTTACGATTTCATTACGAATAAAAACTTGTCTCGATCGTCGACTCTACAATGTTGAACTCGAAGATAAACTAACAAGTTGGGACTAAAACAGTAATTAAACGTACTGTCACCGCACTTACATATCTGACTAAATGTTTCGAACCTTTAATAGTGGTACAGTTATGTCCACGCTGGGAGGGGACGATTTCGTAATTAACGGGTACGATCGCGACTTAGTTTTCTGTACTATAAAATAATTTAAATATCATGGGCACTATTAAATAAAGAAAATAATAAAATGTTCTAGTATCGGACATGTTTAAAAGGACGTTCATTCATATTTAAAAAGGTATCTATTACGAGTATCCAATATAGACAATAATATCTATACACGTACATATGTAACAAAATTGCGAGTCCCAGCAAAATGTATGTTCGTGATTTCTACTAACACTTTTACCAGTGTTATCAAATGTGAGATAACTTAAATCATAAAACATATTAGGCACTTATTAATACAAGTCATTGAATTGATAATTCATTTTGCATAACTTCCGAATAGAAATCTTTGAACCTGATATGGATTCCGATTACCAAAACATTTATTAACTTACGCCTGTTACTTGAGACTGACGTGGTAGAGAAACTTTACAGAATCCCTTAAGTCAATAATTCTATGGTAGAAAGTGTCACCGTAGTGAAATGTAATTTTTGTTATTTTAATTTTATACAGGTTACCTTTTGATATATGTTTTTTTATATAAAAATAAAAATAAAACAGATTTATCTATACATTGCTTTAAAAAAGCAAAATGTTTTTAATTCTATAGATATAAAAAAAATGATGAACCCAATCTCAAAATCTTAAATATAATATTTTTTTAAGATAACTTTAACCACAAAATAAATAATTTACTATTCACTAACAGTGCAATTAGTTTATTATTTATATGGTTAATTATCATGCAATTTGAATGTAAATGTAATTATTAAAAAGTTTTAATTCATTGTCAGTCGACGGCTCGTTAGTAGACTTGTCGGCGTCATTACTACAAATGCACCTGTGTAATGAACCTTATTAAGGGTAGTCAATAACTTAAACGCGGAGTTAAAACTAAATTATATGTATTGTTTGACAATAATGCAACCGCAACGGCAATCGTGCAATTAAACAGATAAAAAATATACTTTACAGTTGCCTTGAATATTTTAAAGCACATCTGCTAACCAGATGAAAATACCATGTTCTTAATTGTTTAGAATACAGTCTACGAATTATTAGATCGTAGATTCGAGTTTGTTAAACATTTTCGAGTAAAAGCGTTATCTTGGTAAGAATTCTCTACAAAACATCAGAAAAATATGTATTCAAAACTCACTCGATACTGTAATGCTCATTAAAAAGTGAAATGATATCAAATTCAAAGAATGTGTTACGGTGCCGCAAGATTTGGCGTATAAACAATGAAGTACTCACTTTTATTGCCTCGTCTAACATGATGTACTCTTTCTACACACATGTACATTTCTCGGAAGGGTCAAATGCGTTGACAGCGACGCAGTGTTACATATAAACTACATTTAATTCTGAAAATAAATAAATACATGTACTTTATTACTCTGAAGAGTATTTTAAATTTGTTTTTAAACGTGATTAGAAAAAAGTTATATCATCAACCTTACCCAATTTGAAATTTAACGTTAACTAACAATGATGTTCTTTATGAAAAGAGGAAATATATTTGATTGGTAATGGGAACTGTACTAGACAGATTGATAGATAGATTAGATTTTAATAAATTGTTCACGCTAAGAAGCGAGAATATATTATATAGTAATATTGATTATAATCCTTTGTTATTAACGTAAATTACTGAAATATATCCCAAGCGACGCCGGGTATGAATAACTAGTTTAAAATAACAAACAAATAATAATATTTCTATAGTTCGGCTGTGTCAGGTCAACAATAAATTTTCCCGGAAGTTACAAATTAACTGTCTCAGAGGTGTGACGCCATTGTATAATGATGTCAAATCCGTGCGACTTGGAAAATATTCCGTAGGCTCTTGAAAAACCCACTCTAGTTCCGGAAAGGGCAAAAAAATATCAGGTTTAGGTTCAGCCCCGTAGATAGGAACTGCAGTCGCATGCGGCTGAAGGTCGATTACGTTAAATTCGTGTATGATTTTATAACCGACAGCAATCGACAATTAACTCTGCTCGTAAGAAACCTTTTAATGAAGAGCTCAGCTGTGCGTAATTATCGTTTGTACTTCTTTTTCGTTATTGTTATGATTCATAAAGGATCGATTATTAGCAGAATAAAATACAGGTTTTGTATATGTTTCTTTTACTCTGTGTATGTTTGCTATCGAACTACTCGTAAATTTAACAACATATGAAAAATAGTTTCTTTAGTGATATTTTGGCTTTCAGTTTATATATTTGTTTTTATTTTGGTTTGACATGAATCCAGTAAGCTATTTAGTATATCCTTTACTAGGAAACACTAGATTGGATATTATGAAAAACTATAGAAGTAAATCTATTTAAGTAATCAAAAAGGTAAAAGAGGTGCAATTTGTTAAAGGTAACTTCATGTGTTGTTGTTACCTTTTAAAAATAAAGGTTGTATTTTGGTAGAGCACTTTCTAAGCTAGAGCGACGTCCGTATGCCCACATAGTTTGTATAACTAGACCCCCATCCTTTCCTTATTAGAAAAGAATGGAAAGGGGTAGATGACTGAATCGTGGCTTCCGGCACCTCACGGCTAATTCGTGCAACAGACGTCGTGTTTCGGGCTCTACCGTTGTTGAGAGAGAGACGTGCAAATATAGGCTTCTGTACCATTTCATAATTAATAGATTTTGTTTAATGTGCGCCTCTAACGTATTACGTATTTAATAGTTTGAGGTGTAGCGTAGGTGTTCTATCTGATCTATACAAAAAGTAGTCATGCTTTATTCGATCTAATTAATTACATAAAAACTGTCACAAGTCTAAAGTATCTGTATACCGCCATTAACGCCACCTATTTGACCGTAAACAGATCGATATAAATGTTAATGTTAATTTCCTGTAGCTATTGGGGTAACATCTGATTTTTATTGGGACTAAAGAGAATGAGGAAATAATTAACATTAACACAAATATCCACAATTATTTCATCTTCTAAATAGTTATAATCGTAGGACATTGACCTCTCCAAAATTCGACTTGCCAATGGTCACCGCGCTTTCGTGCTTTGCTGTTTAGTGTGGGTATTATTATTTAATTGAAAATGAGATGCGAAAAATGAAAAGTTGAACAATTATTACTTAAAGCCAAAAGACACACAATTGTGGTCTCATAAGATCGAATTAAATTTACAATCATCTACTTAGTATTTGTAACACTTTACCCGGCGCCGTACCGCTTAACAATGCCGCCATATTCCAAAAATATATCTTTAAAGAGTTATTATAAGTACATAATGTTAGTTGTTATCTTATTAAATTTAATTCTGACAAAATTAGCACATTACTCGTTTCCATAATTTCAAAACGGATGGGGTCGAAGCCGATCAACTTGGAAGCACAATTACCATTTAGAGTGATTTTCGTTTACTGATGAATGTATCAACAGCATGTCTCGCGATACGAGCCGATGCATGCGTCTCCGCGCGATAAACGAACTTCTTATACGCCGTCAATTTTTACGAGCCTCCGGTTAGTCGATACCTAACAAATAAATTAAACGACTCAAGGCAAATCTTTGTTATGGCTAAATGAAACAATTTATTACGTCACACGATCGGCTTGTTCTAACGATATAGAATATATAACTTCTTTATAAGATTTATCTAAAGGGACCGACAAAATCTTCACCTCATTCTAAAGTTTTTTAACCCGTTCATATTGGAAATTTACATAATGATTGCGCAGGCGCCGACCGCGTCGATGGATCGAACGGTGCGAAGTTTTCTCGGTTTTCGAGCCGAAATTCTAGTTAGCGGCCGCGCGATTTCTTTTTAAAAAGGTTAACAAGGTGCTCTCGTTTGGGTCGTTTTTCGTGGCGCGCTGCCTCCTTTTGTGTACGAGCGAGCTGTTAAAAAATAAACGAATTCTTTGTTTCTCGGGTAGTCGGACCGACCTCCGACGCGGTCCCTACTTTTTTATGCCCCCTTATAACCTGTGTATTACCTACGTGTAGGTATCTACGGTTTTTATGGTCGCCCGGTCAGATCTTCAATGGGCTAAGGAATTCGATCGAGTCTCCACTTTGTTCATATTATGGTTTTTGTTGCGATCGTAATTACAGATCTTTTATGTACGTCGCTTTATGAAACTGAGAGTCGATTTTTGATTACAAATTACTTTCCGACCCATTAAATTGAATTAATACTAGTTTTTTTTTTTATATTGTTGCACTATTTGTTTTTAACGCACACCTAATTAGGCCTCGAGTTGTAAGACGATGCTATCGATATTCTTTTTGCGATATGTTCAAATATGTTTTTAAAGAATGAAGAAATATTTGCAGGTCTCACGGTGACTCCACGTCTTTTTACGAGCTGACCTGTTGTTTTTTTTTGGTTGAACTTTTGACGGCGGTCTCGCGGTTGCTTGCTTTCGACCGGCGCACTAATAAAATGTTATGATCGTGTGTTTAACGCGTGTTGTGTGTCGGTCGGGCCTTCCTTTTGACATGATCGTTATTGCCCGACTCCGCCTTTGCGGTCGCCTTTTGTGTTCCAACTGTAACGACGTTGTTATCGTGTCAATTAAACGATACAACCTTCACGACCGAATCTCGTCTAGTTAAATTGCCGCAGTCGATGATCATAATTCATTTACGCAAACGATCTTGGGTTTCGGATGCGGACGAGACGAGAGAGGTTACATCGATGTCCTTATCCTACATCTAAGAGGGGCGTGAGATAATCAGGATCCGTTCACTGGCCTTAGTTAAATAATAAGCGGCACCGAGCCCTATAACTATATTACTTTTATTTTATTTGAGGCGGCGCTGCGCCCCGGGGCTAAGGAGCAAAATCGCTGCAAAACGGGCAAACGAGAGTTAACAGGAAAAAAAATGCACGCATACAATTTTCGTACGGTAGGCGAAACAAGAACACATTTATCTGATTACCAAAATTGTGAATTGCCGGTAGAAAAAAAATTGCATGAAATATGTAATACATCGTAACGTAAGGTATTTGGATTACTGTACATTCCCTAAATATAATACGAGTAATATGATTACACGTTGAAGCTAACTCAAGGATGCTGCAGTGAAATGATCGTAACGCTCTACCTACGTTACGACAAAATGGTGTGAAATTTTGTATCGTGAGTCACCGTACACCAGACATAATACATGTGATTCATGCACTGTGTCTAAACAGTTACACATGCGCGAGCTAACCTCTCCAGATGGAAACTGGTTGTACGTATAATAGATTCATGAAGAGCTACACATGCACAATATTCTAGTATCCATCAGATCAAGTAGTATCAGAATTGTTCATTAGACATCTAATTATAACATTTTTCTCCTTATACACTTCACCGATTTAATTAGTAACTTTACTGATAATGGTAACTTCATAATCATCTTCATATCGTTGAGATCACTGACGCAATAAAGGCACTGTTATACTATTATTTTTAGAACATAAGTACCGGCGATTACCTAATAATATTCATTAAAGTATATGTTTATAGTATTAAAATAAATCGTAAGCTCATCCATGAAGGGGAAATCGAAAGCATTATCTAATGCGGTGCGCTACAACTTCGTTCCATTCGTTCCGATGGGAAGTAAGGTCAGGTACGTTTTCACGCGCGTAAACCTTAATGCGAGATATTTTCTCCATGGACTAGATAACTTAATTTCTTCTTGATGACTTTCATATCAATTTATACCATAAAGGGATAACTTGATTGATGCTATCCTTATTTATATGTAGATTTTAAATCATTCATAAGTCCCTCTGGCACACCGTCGTTAAGACAAAGTTCAGACTCTAGAGTCATTATCAAGCATAAATAAAAGAAATTAATGTATTGCGAAAGGTTCAACCCTACCTTATTTGTGACCAAATAATTATGTTGGAAAAGTATAAGTATTGTTATATCTGCCAACCCGATCAAATCGTGAGAACTTTTTTTATAATATTAAAATCGATAGAGTATTTGATATAGGAACAATGTCCGGTCGGGTGGCGTCCACAGTTAAAATTTTACCGCATTAGTGATTCACTTAGGTTCACCGGACAATTAGCAAAGGCTGTCCACCTCTGGGCCGCGATGTATTTATTCATCGGATGTTCAACGATTACCATAATCGATAGCATCGCGCGACCCGCATACTGAACGCGCTCCATTGACGTTTCCATTGACGAGATGCAACGTAAGTTCATATGAACCACGCTTCCTACGTAACAATTTCATAAGATGCTATTCCTATTTACGCTCGCTTTGTTACTGTTATTGCGGTAAAATGACACGAGCGTAATAATATGTTTGACATATATTAACTGTTTTATACGCTGACTATAAAATAGATGTTAGTTGTAACTCTATGTTATAAGCAATATATGATTACGAACCAGGTTTATTATAATAAACGCATTTGAAATATTCTAAAATAAAATTGAACAGTTCTATTACTGGCAGATATCGAAAATATCACTTTATCCCAGAATGTTAAGCGTCTAAAATTGATTGCTTATCGTAACACCTTTGTATATTTTTCTTACTTTTACATAAAAATATAAATTATGATGGCAAAAACATAAACAAAAACTTTTAAAAAGATTTTATTGAAATTTTAAATTACTTCAGAAGGATCAAGATAATAGACATGTCGTGGCTTAGTTTTAAGTTTAAGTTACTTTACTTAAAGTCCGAAAAAGATTGTTAATTGAATGAGACCTGAATAATATTATTATTGGAGTGAAACTAGTGCGGGTTTAATATTCAAATACCCGAAATAATTCCTCTTCAAATACTTTGCTCCACATTTCGTGAGCTTAGTAACACTTGAATAAAATGTGACTTATGAACGTTCCTTCGTCCCCAGGATACGTCAAGGTCTGTGCGACGGTGTGCCTGCTGCTGCTGACCGGCTGGCTGCCCGCGCAGTGCTCGGCGGCTCCACACGCCCGCAGCATGGAGCGCCCGCGCCGCGCCGCGGACCCCGCCCAAGAGAACTACCTCTGGGGCAACCCCTGCGACTACGACACACAAAAAACCTACGTAAGTATATTATACCGCGGATTGTTTGTTTGGAAACGAAAGTATTTTTTTAATAATGAATAAACTACCGATTGGCTTCGATCCCACCTAAGGTTAAGTAGTGGCCAATCCAAAGATTTAGGAGAGGTTATAAAGTTTCAGAATTATTTTTTACAAAAGCTCATTATAAAGCTTTTTCGTATAAAATAAAACTTGTTAATGTCGTAACCGAGTTGTTCAGTAAATTTTCCAAATGACCATAAGAATACTCGATGCAAACATCGAACGAATTTTAATCGCATCCTTTCTTTCTTTCCAGTCAAAATCGCCTTTAAGCTACGCGCCGAAACTTGCAAAGAATGTCGCTTTGCAAACAAGAAATGTAATCCAATTCACGGCGATGTTCAAAGATAAATTCGTAAGTTGTATTTTTATTATTGACCGACGACATCGAGAATCTTTCTTCCTTTTCATTGACGGAGGCGGGCGGCGGGCTGCGGGCGGCGAGACAAGTGCGGCGTAGTATTCGCGCCGCATCGATATGCCCGCCGCGTCGCTCTAAATGAACGGACGCAGCCTGCGATAGCTGGCCAATACCGATACTCCTTAGGATACTCCTTTGTGGTCAGCACATCGATGCATACCTCTAGCGTTTAATGCGATTTTATCGATTTATGAATGAAATTGATTTTTTTATAGATAAAATCCATGCATCGTTATTAATCAGCAACGAGTGTCGTGTTAAAATGATTCCTGTCGTGACGATGTTTCTCGCGAAATTTTATCCATTAATGATTCTTGGCGTGCACGTTTTTAGCGCCTTTTTCTCACCGCGTCGGGCGCGCGGGAGAGATTGCATCGGCACGGGCGCCGCCGGTTTCGCGGCCCCACGTCCGGCCGCGGCTTCCTCCCTTTTAATTATAATTTTGCACTGCATTTACGTGACGCCATCGATACAGAGGCGAGGAGACCGCTTAAATCTTTTCGGCAGCCTTCAATAACAGTTCTGTTATCGCGAACATTTTCTCGTTTAAACGACTAGTTTCACGACGGGCGAAAACCAATTTATCATCGCCTCGAGCCGGTTGCATAATATCATAAAATGAAGCACGCGTTATAAGAAAACCATAAGACAACTCTGACGTACCAATCCTGAGAATATAATATTTCCGAATCGGAAGTAAGGTGGCCCCATCGACGAGCAATAATGCGATGTCGCTGTCGCGCCTCGAATCATTTATGGATGACTCCTCACTATTGTATCATTGTCGCATCGGCTGCGAGTGTCGCGGCTAGGTTTGTATACATTTCGGTCTTGAATGATGGTGCGAGTGAGTTGTGTGGAAGCGAAGGGTCGATGGAAGTGGAACGTCGGTGGCGTCTCGTCGGAATTCGTGCAGTGGTGCGTCGCGATGTTCGCGCATGAGGTACGGTGGCATTTGTAATAGG
>JWHW01011123.1:70306-104753 GCA_000931545.1 Papilio glaucus
CCGCTCGCCGCTGCCTCCGCCTCGTAAAATGACATTATCGACGCACAGTAGCCGGAACGGAGTACAGGACGGTGCGCGTACGCATCGCATACTGATTGCGCATTAGTATTGCGCTACACACCTGCCCGACGATTTTTTTCTGTCTCTCCCCTTAATGTCGGTCATTCGTTACTAATGTATCATATTTATTGCGATTCGGACAAAGCTCGCAGGCGATGAACCGCCATTGTGATTGATATACCAACGCCCCGCTCGCCAAGGACGTTTTCGTTCCCTTTGTTCCGTACACATTTTTCAATCTGTCTTCACATTAATAATAAAAATTTGTTAGAACAAAAAGGATAAAGTGTAAGTAAATAAACGGCAACATTCTAAGGTATAAAAAGATAAGATCCAAATTATTTGAGCTATCACATCCGTCGTCAAGTCATTCCTAAATAATAACTGGCGGCCATTACCGAGAACGCAATAACAAATTCAACGAACCCTACCGGTACTGTGTGACTCCGCACTGACCACCGTGTGAATGCGACGCGAGTTAAGCCTCTCGGTAGCCGCTGTCAAAATATTATCGCATCAAAATGTAAGTTTGGAATTGCTCTGATATCCATCAAAAGTTTTGTGGTCGTCGCCTTATAGAGCGAGCGATACGCGCCGACCGTCCGCGCCGCTTATCGCATCATAGTAACTAGATATATATAAACGTTGAATTATACGATGGCTATAATATGTACATACTTAGCGATAGCGTTGTTCACACGGGCGACAGGCTGTCTGCGGCGTTGGATGGCCGTGTGCATGTGTGCCGTAAACATATCGAGTGGCGCGCGTGTCTGGGTGCTTGTTTATTTGATAAGCTTCCGATGTTTCGAGCTAGGTATCCGGACGCAATGTCATCGGATTTCTCAGATCGCCGCCCACCCACGGCACCTCCATTGCACGGCACCGCGGAATGGCCGTCTTGCATTAGACCGCTTACTATTCATTTTCAGAAGTACTAATACCCCTTGATAATCGCTCTTGATAAATGGGTAGGCAGAGATAAGTAACATTGTACGCTTTAAATGTTGTGGTAATCGTTTTTTCCATATTCATACATAGGTATGCCAATACCATGCATTAAATAGCTTTAATTTTTAAATAGAGAAAGTTAAAAATAAAAGTAAATCCAGATAATGAAGCTGGTACCATAAGATGTATATACGTATATCTCTTTAATAGTTTATTTGGCACAAATGAATCTAGAATCTAAAGTATGGGATAGCCAGCGAACAGCTTATTGACCATAATCTCAACACCAAAATTATTCCTTGAAATTTTAATGGTGACTACAATCAAATGCAATTTGTTGTCTATTACAATTCACGTTATTGTAAGTTACATTGTATCCTTCGAGTTCTTTAATTATAAAAAATCAATAAGTAACTCATGAAAATGTTATAATTAGGTTACTTATTGAATTATGAAAGTAATGTGCTTTCGATGAGGCCGAATAGATAAATCATTTCGGATATGGTGTCGTGGACCGGACGAACACCTGTGTATTTCACGTAACGTAACGTAACGAAATATGGATGATGGAGCGTTGTATAATGTTATAATAATTATTACCTTCGCGATTTTCAAATTAACTGTTTAAGTTTTATTGGTTGTTGTAAATGGCTAGATGCTAGTATATTATTATACTCATATTATAAATCCTTACTCTGTCGTAGAGATAGTCAGAGATAGGAGACAGAAGTATATTTACATATCTACATCCAATGTGTCATTTTGCATTCTTTTTTCTTTTCGTAGTAAAGGGATATGTTTAAAAAAATTAAAAGCTACTTTTCTCATATTATGCATTAATATTTTCGAAATAATTATCTGTGTTCCGTTGCTACGGTTACATTCACAAGCATTGTATCCCCGATTGCAAAAGCTTCTAATTTCGTTGACGATTTTAGCAATTTATTTTACAATACGCTTCCACTAATTTCTTATCGCCCTACCGATTTCGAGTATGTCCCAATACGAACGGTAAGTTGTTAAACAATATTTGGTCATAAAATTCGGGTGAATCACAAACATTACGCCAATGTGGAGATAAGGATATTTCACAAGGCGTTGATTTTCGGCTGTTTGTCACGAATACTTTTTTGGTTTTAATTAGTCGTATTGTTATGTAACTACGCGGCTACCGCACTACGTACCGTAAGGGACAATCTGTTGCATTGCTCTTGCATCTGCCACCGTCTGTTACGATCGCGCTACGGTTTTATCGACTCTACGACTTTAAAGTTAAAGGTGGTTTTCGCGTTCCTACCACCACATCACGTATGGCTTGGGCATAGTGTCAAATTTTAATGTCGAAATTGTTTGTTACGTGACATGTCGGTGGTGGTCAGGCCTCCGGTTTCGATCTCATCTTTCACACGACCTTGAGTGACATTCAATTATTCGCCGATCGTACTGTCGTTTAAATTCTACTTGTTAGTTTAAAACGTTTTAACTCATCTTAACTCAATATGGTTAATATTAAATAAGGTATGGGGTAATGTAAAGAAGGTGATTTGACGTTATTGAAAAATAAAATAATATGCGTATTAATCTATATGGTATACACCACGACCGTTTTTGGTCGAAATGTATAATTTTGTATTCAAATGTTCCCAAAAACGATTAACGTTGTTTTCGCTTTTAAGATGACAAGTACTACTGGTTAAAAAAAGCTTACAAAAAATTTAATCGCGAAATCGAGATGCATCCATTAGAGTTTTTTTTCTATGAAAATTAATTCAATAATTTTAGTCGTAAATAAAAATGCACAATAATTATAGTTTAACAAGTTGCAACCATAGCTAAGAAAATTTTGTGAAATTAAAAACCACATACCTTGATAATATAAAGAACCTCTTGTAACATAGAAAGGAAGTATACTGACCACTGGTGACATTCCCCCGGTTCTATATTTATAGCAGTTTGTAAAGAGCAAGCTATTACACGGTACGAGCGCCATTTTCCTTTCAATAGTCTTTCCATGAAAACCAATCAACGCAATGCATGAACTAGATCAATTCTTCTTCATTCAAAGAATTCAACGGGACTAGATACGTGACAAAGCTCATTCTGTATATGCATTTTACCTACTTAGATTACTTGTTCCAAGAAAAAAGCAAAATAATTATAAAATTGGAAAAAATTATATGCACTTTCTTGATAGCGAGTGGCGATAAGGAGGAGAGATAAAAGATTGGTATAATTGGCCTCTTCTATATTTCATGTATGTAAGTTCATATAGCTCTATTGAAAAATGGGTTCAAAGAACGTTCCTGTCCCTTTTACTAGTTCGTTTTCATTTGCGCCTGTAGTTCAAAATTTTTTTTTGTTTGCAGGCGTTAAAGTTGCACAGTTACCCGACTTTCGACGAGCTGCTGCAAGCCTGGACCGAGTACGAGTGGCTGCGAAAGTTCCCATGGTTCCGCGAGGAGGTACTGCCCAAGGAGAAGGTCCTCAACCACCCAATGCCCGACGAGTACATGAACAAGTTGATGGTGAGTTGCTCTTATTCATTTATACTTTACTGGCGAACCGTCCCCGCTTCGGACGGGTAGCACTAAAAGGTACGAGGTAAGGTCGAGGTACTTCTAACTTTTTAGTTGGACGAAATTACACAAAGTGACTAAATTTAATTACGATTTGCTTAGTCATTTTTAAATTTATCCCGGACAAACATCGTGACACGAAATATTTATATGAGATGATGATGAGTCTCGTAGCACTCGGGGATAATATACCTTTCTAACAGTGAAATAATCTTCAAGATCGGTTCAGTAGATCCAGAGATTACCCCTTACAAACTTACAAACTGATAAGAGAAAAAATATACAAAGTAGTGAAGGTCTTATTGCTCTTCGGAATAATTGATTTTTTTAACCTAGGCGTAGAGAACGCCTAGGTTAGTTAAAATCTCAGAAGTAAAGACTGTGTCGTCCGTGTGTACCATGGCCATTTAAATAAAAGACCGTACTCTGTCTGTTTTTGTTTGTTTTATACTATTAGCTCTTTTGAAAAGTGAAAAAATATAATTCACTTCAGCAAATCTTTATGCTTTCAATTTAATTGACCTTGGTGTGTTTATTATATCGTCTTATTTTTGATTCTGTATCAATCGGACGGCAACGAATCTGCTGATGCCAAAACGTGCATCCTCGTGAGTTTTTCAATCGATTTCAAAGAAACGACATCGTCGGTGGCTCTCATTGTTGTTAGCCGACAATCGTTTACGTGAGAACACAATGGTTTTGCAATGTGGATGTTTCAATCACAAGCCTAATCTTTTGATATTATATCGACTTGATAATGCCCGTATAAACCTTAAATGATACGATAGTAGGGGCAAATTAAATGGCCTTTACTGATAAAATAAACACGTCCGTGTTTCCGAAATAGGCTGGTCTAGTGCAGTAACAATTTACTTTGTCTGAACTAAGTTTATTTAGTATTTTTTAAAGTTTCATAAAACATCATATCATTTTTTTTAATAAACCTTGTAAGGCTATTTCTGTTAAAAAAAGTTTCTACTATAATTTTTGATGGCACCAAACAAACAATGTGATATTTTATTGTGCTATTTTAGTCATGAAATACATTAAACGAAATTTGTATTCTTTTCATTCACAGGGTCATATTGACGATGTATTGCCGCCTATGTACAAGGGACTGAAAATGGTCGTCGCTGGGGTCCACGCCATCGACACTGAAGTTCTTAACGATAATATTATTGCCGATGCCAGTCTCAAGGAAAGCATCAACCTGACTATGCACCAAGTGCGAAGTGTTCTCTGCTTATTTAGCGTACGTATATTCCATCATTAGCTCTATCGCGTAGCTCGTCTCTATACGAAATTGTCTTCTATTGGAATTATAAAATGTTTACAAGACAAGAATTATGGAAGAACGTAACTATACCGTTTATTTGTTCCTGCACAGAGATTTTTTTGGAGGAATTAAAATTTTATAGTACCCACTTGAAAAACATTTGATTATTTAAACCCAAATAATGAATATTAAAATGTTTTTTATGTATTAAATATGAATTTCCTTTAATTACAGGATGTCATGAAGTCACGGAACTTGGAATTAATGCCGCTGCTGAACACAGAGATTCCAGATTTCAAAACAGAAGATAAATTGTCGGTCGCTCTCCTCATATACAGAGACACTCTTAACTATTTGGAGTATCTGGCGCAAGTTTTCCAGAAGATGTATGACTCGAAAGTAGCTTGAGGCGTTCGTGTGGTTGTGCCCCTAGACTTAAGATGTTAAGACCGCTGAATGTTTGCGGATCTATTGCTGTATAGTTCGACCAGCGTTTGGGACGCCTACATAATAATCGGTGCTTTTATTAAGGACTTAACGTAACGGTTATGAGTTACGTAATGCGCTTAGTCCGGCGAGCTCCGTGCGGAGCCTCCTCCTAGTTCAATTGTTCGCATATTTGGCTGTTGATAAGTAGTAGAAAAATGACTTTGCCATTACATTGCCATTTTGGTCTAGAACGAATTAGTTCCTTTTATTATTTTTTGTGTAAATAGTGACGAATTTAAAATGTATTATTTATTGTTTAACACGCGACATTCTAAATTTTCCGATATCCTAGTCAAGGTCTTACTTATTTATTTCTTGCTTTCTCTCCACTGTAGTTTCAATTACTTTGTAAAAGGTACTATTAATATTAGGTTTGATTAGTATTAAATTCCATTCCACCAAACTTGATCGACTAATGATCGATGTTAGTAAATTATTGAGTTAGTTCGTGTTGACGTTGCTTGGTCTTGGTGAGATGAATTTATTTGATAGAGATTTTTCTTGCGCCGTCTTTGTGTGACTGCGGTTGAGGCTGCGATTGATTAATTTAATGTAAATTGTAATTCCTAGTTTCTTTAATTTTACTTGACTCTTTGTTAACTATTTATACTACTGTTAAATAAATCCAATGAAATATGGCTAGCTTTAATAGAGCTGTTAATTATATTATTGTAAAGTACAGAGCCAGTGTATTTATAACTTAATCATTATTTGTATAGTTCAAATAGTATTTATAACTGGAGCAAACATACTCCATGTGTTTGTGAAATTAAATTATTATTTCATTTAATTGACTTCATTTGTTTTCCTTTTTACCTTTTCCCTTTTTCCACCTCTACCTGTACACAATGTGAAGAAGATAATTTTACTTAAATAATTATAGTTTGGTACTAACTGTTTTGTACCTTTTTCGCTCGACAGAAAGTAAAACAAACAATTTATTATTGTTGAGTCTTTGATAAATTTATCTTCATTACTGCGTCGAACTTAAAGCTTGAAAGATTTAAGTAATTATATAGAAATAAAAAAAAATTGTTTTACAAATTTATATTAAAAAAGTTACGAATGCCACTTTAATAAGAAAGAAAAAATAGAGTTGTTTTGTCTTTTAGATTGTGTGAAAAAAATCTTTTAATATAATAATATCCTGTTGTACAATTTAATTTAATATTCATCATGATAAAGTGTGAAATAACAATTAAAAAATATCACACTTGCAATTTTATAATACGAAAGGCTTTTGAGTACAGTCCATGAACGACCACCCTAGTACTACAGCCCGTTCCCATGAGTCGGGACTGGAAACAATTTCAAATCTTTACACAAGATATTCACAAAGCGACGCATATTTGCGTTGGTGACTTAGTCGCCCCGACGAATTAGAGCGGGAGGCGACGGCACCTCGAAAAATAGTAAAAATACTCACGAAATTCCGACACCTATTAACATACATTCTACTTTAACATATGTCATTAAGAATCAAATTTGTGTAACTTTTATTTGTGAATAACTATAACTGGTGCTTCTGCAAGACTTCGCTGCGCCGATCAAACGTTCGGCCGCCATATTTGTTTGATGAATTAGTGATGTTCAGTTGTCGCCGGGAGTCCTCAAGGTGCTAAGTTAGTTTTGTTGATTAGTCGGAAGAGCTAAAAAGTGCATCGGGTTTGACCTCCTACTTCGATAAATATCTTTTTCTCTATAGGTAAGGGGCAAACGAGTAGTGAAGCATGTTAAGTGACGAAAGTTTAAGTATCAACAAACTAAAAGCTATAGGATGAAAAAAGTAGTACATTTTAAAAGCGGGCCTAGTGCTGGATTAGCTTACGAAAAACTTAGTTTAAAACAAATTACTCTCCGATAGAATCCTGTGATTTTAATAAAGGAAAAAAAGTGTTTTTACACTTTTTACAAACCTCACGTTATTCCCATCGCATACCCGCTGACGAGATTTGCTGAGAGTTGTCGCGACGTCGTCAATGCGCAAATGTAAATATGTACATATTATTAACAAACAATGCTTATGTAGAATGACCTACCACAATGTTTATTTATTACAATAATACATATATTATTCTTGCTCATAAAATAGGGCACATTAGAGTTCTTAATGACTAATTTGATGTTCAGTTAATCCTAGTGCAATAATATCACAAGTAATATATCATACATACCATACATACTGGTGTGGTTATTGCGAAAAAGTGTCTGAACTGACGTATAGTTACGCAGAATTACGTAAACTTAATCTTTACATATACTCCGCATACTTGCTATCGATAAAGTACTCATTTGTCGACACGAAATGCGTCTCTCATCTCGCCGTACCCTAAAAAGGCACAAAATATTTTCACATTCGTTTAACGATCGTCGGCGAGTCACAATGGCGTTTAGGGCGCACCGAACGCGCTTGCACACTTTATCTCGCTCACGTTCCCTTGTTTTATTTATTAGAAAGATTTATTATTTACCGCGGGGCTCACACACGGCGTGTCACGAATCTGGGACGAAAAAAGAGGGTATGTTAATGCGCTACCTCTCGCACGTGACAATCTTTTTTTTAATCAACCGTTTTGCCTGTGAATCAACTCCTTAAGAACCGTACGGATGTTATCTCGCTCACTTCCTACACGGTATCAATGTTAACAACGCGCCGCCGACCACCGTGCCGAATCTAATTATATAGGTAATCCGGTGACAACTATATTAAACAAATATATATGCTTCATTTTTAAATAGACTCAAGTTGAAAATTTCTATTAACAAAGATTCCTGCTTAAGAAAGTTTTTATAACATGGATTGCCCTCACACGAGTATGTCTGATTCAACTAGGACACGAAATTAGGACACACTACTTAATTTAAATAAATATAAAGTACCATGCATTCACACCGTGTAAATTTCCTTTTCCTACACCTTGTTTGACAGCAAGATGTGATTTTTGCAAACAAAGATTTTTACGTTAAAATTCGTAATTACCATACTTATGATTTCCGTCAGTAGATCGTTTAATGCACACACCATTTAACAATTTATATTACGACTAATCAAGAATATTTTAAAATTATTTGTGAACTGAATTACAAACGAAAAAAGAATGTCAGTTGTTGTCTATCAAGAATGGATGTATATGAAATTTTTTTGCTTCCATAATCCTAATCCACGTTATAAAATTTTCCCACGACGCTTAGGTGCTGTTTAAAAAGAAAAAAATTAAGGTGTAAATCATGATTGAAATTATACTTGACCTGCGCCAAACCACAAGTCTGCCGTGACCGAGTAGGCAAATACACACAAAAGAGAAGACAGTGATGGCCAACAATCCTTGTTTGACATTATCTGTGTACTTTGCAAGCCCTCAAGACAAACAACCGGACATAAGCGCTCGTCGATACACTGAAGTCTGTATTAAATTGAGTAGTTAATTATTGTTTTTGAGATACGTTTCAATTTAGAATCTACGAGATTTCGTACAGAATGTTGTTAAAATCTTATTTTGTAAAGTAAGTAAAAAATAAATAAAGTTATCAATTTAAAAAAAAAAAATCAAGTAGATATTTCGTAAATACATGTTAAATATAATAAATTAAGTGATACGTTTTTTTACCAATTATTTTATTTTTCTAAATAAATCACGATTTATTCGTAAATTATCTAAACGTTAAGTAGTCTGTGATTTTTATGGACTTTACAAATTGATTATTAAATGAAAATGAAGATTAACAATGCTAGCGCTCAAGAGTTTAGTCCTATTAAAATTTATGCCATGCGTAAAAAATCAAACACACTTTTCCACATAAGTATACCACTGCAAATCGCTGTGACATTTTAGCACTTAAAAGTGGAATTAAATCAAACCCAGACGGGATTGACGACGAACGCTTGAAGGCAATTATCATTTTGTCTCCTAAGGTCATACACGATCCGTTTGAGAGACGTCCTTGTTTCGCCTCAGATATTAAAAGACGTAACAGTCATGAGTAACCATATTGACATATAACATTTTATCTCTCAAGTACTGCAACAACACTCTCGAAACTATGACAGGAAGTGCGGCGCATGCCTTTCTCCAGGGCTTGCTAAACGTAAGCCATTTGTCGCGTTGTAGGCTTCGATAAAGTTATTATAACCAACTCTACATCTATTAAATTTAAATTATAGACAGCCGCATGAATCTATCTCTTGAAAATAAATATCATCTCTACGTCGAAATAAAAGCGAATTAACCTGATACAATTGGAACTATGAAACGGTTTCAAATGTTGTGTAAATTGATTAAATTTGTTAAGAAATTATCATTATCTCAAATAATACAGTATTTACTAAACGTGACCTCATCTGAAATTAATTTCCATGGAGACTCTCCACTTTCTCGATCCTACATTAGATCGGTTCTCTCCTGATGAAAAACCGACCATGACCAACAAATCCCGGACGCTAAATCTAAAAATTTTTGGTCGATTTAATAATTGTGTGCTCAAGTTTTTATTTCATGTGTTATCTTTACGTCAACGGACTTTACTATTAGAATGTTTAATTTAATACATTCATGTGTTTGCAATGTTTATGCAGTTTTTCCAAATAATTTCAAATATTAGAAAATAAATATAAAAACATTAATAATAGGCGTTAATAATAAAAATCAATACATTATATTGTAACATTTGACAGTTGTAGACAAGTACTAAAAAATGGCTCAGGTTTTGTAAAATAATTATTAATAATTAATAATTTCTTCCTTAGCTTTTAGAGTTAAAACTCTAAAAAAAACTCGTTGCACTTTTTCCTTCATTTAATGACAAAGTAATTAACACCAATCGCTTAATGAGAGGTCGTTAAGAAACAATTATTAAAATATATATCGCTTTATGTGAATAAATTGCAACCCCTGGCAATATAGTTGGCGAGTCGTTAGCATTTATTGTCACTAATTACACAACTGACTTATATTACATTAAACTCAAGTAAACAACGTACCATATCCTTCTACATATTTTACAATTAAAAGTTTTTTTGTATTTTAAAGCTTTTTAGAAGGTACTAAGATGTTAACATGATTTGGATATGAGGCAAAAAGTATTTTAGGTACAAAAGTTTTTTAGAAACCAATGTAAAGGTCATCTTTCGATGACGTCTAGCGTTGGTTCACGCAAAGGTAGACATACATATTCATTTATAAGTCTCATGATATACTTAAGGATGGTTATGTTGAGTGTATCCGTAACAGATTATGGATTCAAATGGGAAGGAAGGGACCGCTTTGAGTAGGGTCTCTTTAGTCTGGTGACATGTTGGAAGTTCAATTGAAACATCTCATCACATCTTCCTCTTCTCTTCCTTAAGTATCCACCTGATTTAACACCACGGTTAGTATTTGCGGATATTTTTGGATATATGTGATCTGAACAACAGATGAACAACAGATGAACCACTTCCACAGATCTTCAACCTTTCATAAAAGAAGGCGAAGGTGAAAATCTGGACTAAGTACTTTGCTTGTTCTGTGCTTTATTGTTGTTTCATTTATATTGAAGTATTGAGTGGTTAAACTGATGGATGGATGGAAAATTACGCTTGCTTCTTGAAGGACACTAAGTCGTATAGGTATCTTAGGAAAAGGACAGAATGGCTTGTCACAAGGTAAGTGTTAGATAGGAAAGTGAACCAACATATCCCTCAATGGGTAGACCTTAGCAAAGACGGCAGGATTGCGTGAAAGATGACATGATCAAGACTATACAACACTAGGAGTGACTAAGAGTACCTACGGTTCATAGACAGCCGTGGAAGAAGCAAACGTGTTGTGCCGACCCATTTAAAGTGGGAACAGGGCAGGTAAATGATGATTATTGCATTCGAAAGTGTTTATGATGTAAAATTTAAATCTTTTTAGTTGATTTTGGAATTTATTTGTTATAATTATTTTTTTCTTATTCCCGTACATTACCTTAAAAATTTCGGCCGCTCCTAAATCTTGACGCAAGTGTTTCAGTAACATGTTATTATAATACTTTAATTCAGGTCAAGTGATCCGGATGGTAAGGAATTCTTGTGTCGGAGGTTGCATGCTGGCATTCTCACGGCACTAAATGACAATGTAATGGCGCTGATTCATACATCTCGGGACTTGCAAAAGAAAGTAAGGTCCATGACTATAGCTTCCAAATTCATTAGAGCCCCGATATTAAATAACGACTGGCTGAATCACAAGAAGGGTTTTTGCACTTTCATATTTCATTGAACTTTTGATTCACGAGTCATCAGTTCAAAGAGTATGGTTTTAAAATGTAGACTAGTAACAAAAAAACATATCGACGGAGCCAATAATTATAATATATTAAGAACCCCAGAAGGGGTTCTTAGTATAGTAGCTAACTAGAAAGCTTCGCTCGTGTAAATAAATAAAAAAATAAAATATAGTCTATATTACTCGCTGATAGAAGTTTTTTATTGATGAAAAATCGTGTGTAAAAGTAAAAAGTTATTTAGTAGTTGTTTTGTCGAAACAATAAAAAAATAACTAAAATGTTAGCCTGTTATGGTCATTAAATGCAATTGATAACATTTTAAATAAAGAACTTAGAATTATTAGTAAATGTCAAAACGTTGTTATTGGTTACCATGGTAACACCATTTCTGAGGTTATCTGGAACAAATAATAAAATCTTTCCACTTGATAATATTAGTGTAGATAACAAATTCAGTGGTAGTAATACTCTACAACCTATTACAGTGGGAGAGAAGCTTAAAATAAGTAGAGAAAAAATCTGACACAAAAAAAGGGTAAAACGATTGTCAGAGCTTAATTTTTTAAACGAACCCATTACTTAATGTACACTTGGGTACTCATTAGTATCACAAAGGATATTAATAAGAATTAGAAAGTGGCTAACAATTAAGTAAGCTTAATGAGGGACTGTCGATGTCTTATTTCAGTTTTATGTCCCGGAATTCGGTACAAGTTGAGCTGCAAAGAGTCTTTAATTCACAGATAATCGTGAACCGTCATCGTGCGTGTCCTGTGGCATTGAATGGGGCAACGCACATTTGAACTGGCAAATATCCTATATCAATAACGGTATGGTAAATAGAGGAAATTACTTTTCGATTACGAAGCTATTAAGCTTTAAGAATTCTTAGTAGATCTGATAGGTATGTTTCTTGAAACTAATGATTATAGATTGTACGTTCACCCTCTTCATTAGTTATTTAGCTAAACGCCTAATTAGAGCCCTTATCTTTAAAGCAGAAGTTAAGTATAAATAGGCTTGTACAATATTTCTGTTTTTATCAAATGGTCATCAATTTTATCAAGCTGAGCCTCGCGATTTCATCCGCTGTTCAATTTAATTTAACCGACGATTGTCGAATCTAAGCTGAACCCAATTTAATATGATCGATCATATAGATCAGAGGTCAACTTGCATCGGATTTTAATTATTCCTCCTAAGCTTCCATCCCTTACACTAACCGATCTTTAGGGTTTGAATTTAGACAAATCCTTTCTCGCCTACGTTATAACAGGTATTGCTAAATTTCAAAGCTCTAGGCTCAGTAGTTTCGCCTGTGCGCTGATTTATCAGTCAGTATGTTTTTTATTTTATTATAGATCATCTTTCCTTTATTTTTCGTGAATTTTTAAAATTTCGAGGCACACACAGGATATATTTCGCTAGACGGAACATTTTTTCAATAATGAATCGCAGATCTATTAGTTTCATGATTGTTATTAAGCCTTGAACTGGTAAGGTTTTTAAGTATAACACACTTTTTATCGAGTACTACCAAACGTGTATTATTTTTCACATCGGTCAGTGCCATTCGGACTTGTGACGTAAATGCTCCGTCTGCTATTGTAAATTCTAGAGGACGGAATTACCTCAAGGTAACTCGTAATGTCAACGACACACACTTAATCAAATATTATCAAACATATTGTCAAAGCTAAAATAGCTCTATAATATAAATCTCATCTTACCTACATTGGCACTAATTGAAGATTGATCGTGCGAATTACTGTACGACGTACAGTAGAAAGGACAGGTGAGAATTTTTGACCTTACCTAAATAAATGTATGGTAAAAAGTTCTAAGTCGTGGATAAAAGCACCATAAAGTAGCCTACTACATTGCTGAGAAATTATACGATTTTAAAATACATATTTTTACAAGTTTTTCAATTATACTATATTATATATAAAAGGTATTTAACAATGGTAGAGTCAGTAAATCGTTTACTCTCTTGTTATTCTTCCATTAAAAAAAAACATTTGCAAAAGAGTCCTCAGCAAAATCTGTGATTCAAAATTTGCAGCCGCATAATTCATACAAAGTTTAATGTTATTAAAACCAGAAAATGAACACCAAATACAACAAAACCAAATAATATCGTAACGTTCCTTAGGAAAAGTTGTACAAGATTTATAATATAATTAGTAATTTCACTTTACTTTCCGGTTTAGTTTTGTTATGGGATGGCATTACAAGGTCGAGTTTTTATTAATGTTACTATATTAGTTACACTCAACGAAAGTGAATCATTTTGAATCTGCGTCTCAAGTACGAGATGAGTAATTACCGGCCTCGATGAAATAGACGACCACGCAACCGTACGAATGTCCGTAAACAGAGTAAAGTATTACGCTGTCTCTTTCCTATCTACTGGGTAAGACAGAGATAGATGTCACTAATCTGTCAAAAATAAGAGCAAGTGATTTTAATTAGAGCTCGAAATTCAAAGATTTAAATACTATAGTATAATAATATGTAATACTATAGTAATATTTCAGTTCTTAGGCTTCCAAGGTGACAGATTACTTAGTATTCAGATGGCCTGTCTAACTTTATAATTTGTATTCAAATAAAAACAAATAATTAGCGATCCGATAATCAAAAAGATTGTGTACATATTTTTTTTTATAATTAAATGCCGTTTCGGAATCTATAGGAAATATACATATACTACGTACATACATCTAGATTGAAATAAATAATTGATCAACGAACATTCATACAACACAAATAGTGTTCTTTTATGTTTTTAATTGAAGTTTTAAAAGCATCATAATTGCAGATCTTTCAAGTACAATATACAATGAACATTATTAAGTATACATTTACAAACAAAAATGTTAATGTTAGTGTTAATTAAAAATGTGCAATGTACAAGTTCAAGGAGGTTTATTATGACACTCTAATTATTAAAACAATCCATTTATCTTCCTGTTCGTCTATTGTGGATCGCACAACAAACCATATGTGATACATATAAAAATTATTATATTTTATTGACACATTTCACTATAGAATCGAATCCGAGACTGTAAAATGTAAAGTCACCAAGCTAACAGACGACCCAAAAGACTCGATGACATTCTACGTAGCACCGTTTTGTCACGCACCAAATTATTATAACGTCCGCAAATTGCTAATTGATGCATTCCAGTAACGGATAGTGGCGGCCTCCCGTGTCGCGGACACTGATTCACACGGGGACAATTACTGATGAGTCACCAAGCAAAGATTCACCTGTGCCACCGCAATCTGCACAAGTGGAATTTGCTCACACGTAGTCCAAGGTCCAAGCTGTTGTGCTAATAACGGTCACCGAATCAATATTTGTATTCTGTTTTAGAAATCACTGGACCATTATTTATTTAATGACTAACATTCGAACTATAATACACTATCCATTGTCATACACAAGTCTGGCTTGCCTCTAATATATTTATACAATTATTTATTTTATGTTTTGATTGTAATATCATAATCTTCCTTCCGCCCAAAACACGATTTTTCATGAAAGAATTTACACCGAATAAAGGCAATTTTATGTTCATCATTGTGGCAACATCAATCGTTATATTTTTGACCGTTCTTTTATAATCAAACGATTTTCAGTTGACTCGTTACGACTATTTTTTTTTTAAATAACGCATAAGTTACACACGCGATGTTTATATTGATCACATTTAAAGTTAAGTGAATTTGCAAAATGTTAATCAAGACGTAAACACTTATTTTTGTTTTGTTCGTGATTTATTCGTAACTCTAATGGGAACCTTATTTAACATAATACTTTATGTTCTTATCGGTACATTGAAACTTGTTAATGATTCGTTTAACCAAAATCGGTTGTCAAAAGATAAGGGGCGACTTAAAAAGTGCTTCTTTTATGTGAGACAGAAGCACTTTTTTTGTTTTGTGAAGGTCTTTGCGTGTCGATTTTCACATGAACAATAATTTTTAAAGGTAGATATTGTGGTGTTCGATGATTAGATAAGATATTCTATTTTGGATCAGAATGCGTAGAATTGTGAAGAGCGTGAATGGAACATAAATAAATGGCAGTGAACGGGGGATCGTTCCCAGTGAGCCCGAATTTGTTTTGGCCGCGTTAATTGTTTCCTAATCGTGTGAATGTCTGCTTTAGGATGACAAGATTCTGTTCTCTTGCCCGTTGGTTTATTTTATTTACAAATTGCTGTGCAGCGTCATTGGTCAACAGATTGTTATGTTAGGCTGTTGTCTTTCGACCTTACGATGTATATTATCTTTCCTGTGTCACCGTTTCACACAATTGGTGGTCTAATTTTGTCTTACTTATTAAACATTGTAGTCTTGTTCGAAAGACCTTGTCATGTCTTTAGTTTAGTTTGCCACCTGCAATGAGGAAATATGGGTTTTTAATATAATAAACGTTTTATATAGTTTTAATTGAAACGGAACTGTAAAAAATTGTTAGTTTAAAAAGATTTCAACGAAATTATTTTTATAAACACTACCCACATATATTTTAAAATGCAACATAATTTGACAGTTACTTAGCTCCACGATAACAGTTTGAATTTTAAAATTTAATGGCTAAGTGAAGTATAAATTAACGTTTCAATATTTGTGAACATTTCTTAGTGATCTGTAAAACATGCTGGTAGAGTTAAGGCCGTTGAGATGCGATCCTTAAGAAGTATGTTAGGCGTGACATTGAATGATAGAATTAAAAATAGTGTTATAAGGGAAAAGTGTTGCTTAAGCGTGAATGTTGTAACTAGAATTGAGAAAGGCATGCTTCGGTGGTTCGGGCATATTAAAAGGATGATTGAAGTGAGAATACCGCAACAAATTTATGTTGCAAAAGTGAGTGGCAGTGTTGGTAGGGGACGCCCTAGAAGAACTTATATCGATCAGATTAGTGACTTACATAAAAGGGCTATATAAGGAGCACCCGTAACCGACAAGCATGTATGCATAGATGTATGAATGTAGTAGAAGCGAGAGAGGTGTGCCAGGATCGCGCCAAATGGAAATCCATGATCTCTGTCTACCCCTCTGGATTACGGGCGTGAGCGCATACTTATTTAAAACAATTATGAATGTACAAAAAGATGTTCAAATTTATCGTCAATTGAAAGCTCGTTCGAATACTAGACGATTTGATTATAATTTACTATGAAACTCAAACGCGAAAGATATAATAATTAGGCTTTAACTTCATTGGATTTCTTGGACGCAGAATGGAAATTCACTAGTGTAATCACTAGTTAATTTAAACTATCGATAAACCCGACTCTCCTATGACACTCCGGGGAAGCCTACGAATGGCTCTGCAGTCTTCAAAATTAGTCAAGTTGTTTACAGAAGCTCGCAACGGGACGGACATACATGCGTACACATCTGCTAAAACATTACTTTCCTGTCAATTGCACGAAACAAATTGTAAACTAACACTAAGAATGAATTTTTGTTGAAATGCGTGTTAGTGGATATGTTTATAAATGAAAAAAAAGTAAGAAAGTCACATATATAGTCACATAGAGACGAATTAGCATCCTAAATGTGGTGGAGTGTCTATTCGAATAGAAATAATATCAGCGAGCTTGAAGATCATGAATGTAATTGAATAAATTGAATACATCAATCAATTACTATTTC
Organism: Papilio glaucus; assembly: GCA_000931545.1. Taxonomy (NCBI): domain Eukaryota; kingdom Metazoa; phylum Arthropoda; class Insecta; order Lepidoptera; family Papilionidae; genus Papilio; species Papilio glaucus. Next base: position 87,590 of record JWHW01011123.1, read on the forward strand.
AAATAACAAAACCCGGTGCACACAAAAAATCTAAACTGCAAGTGTAAAAAGCCGGAAGGTAATGTGATATTATAACGACGGTGTTATTCATTGTAAGGGTAAATACACACTGACAATTTAATGATCTATATTTGCGGTCGGTATCATATTGCAGGCTTCCTTTTTTTAGCGGCAGCTTTATAATTATTATAAACGAATTTAAACCGAGTTAGAGAGGATGGCGACAACTGTCCAATATCAACCGAATAAATTAGGTTCTAAATATTATAGAACTTGAGTTTATCGCATAACTAAGACCTGAAAATTAATGTACGGACCTTATATATTTATTTTACTGATATCTCGAACGTCTTCAAGATGAAACGGTGGTAAGTAAATCATAACTAATTAGTATTTCCCAGCGCAGGCTGAATTTGTGCCGCAGGCCATGGTTCCGGTCATTTTCGGTTTATTCGATAACTACTCTATTCTCTTTTCCAATTGTATAAAAATCCTTTAACAAATAATTCAGTGGATAAAAGATTATCTACGAAAATTCGATTCGATGACATATATTGATGTCACTGAGTCATTTCCATAAGATCAAAGTAAGTAACAGACGCCTATTCTGAGATAAAAAATAACATCGTGATTTAGAAAAGCATTAACGAAAAAAGAAACACGATCGAGTATAATTAGTGTCGGAACGATAAATCGTTTATCTCGTAAACCTATCTGTAACGCATAAACAAATAAATGTTCTTCAAACATCCGCGGCACCGCAAAACACAAGATTCCTCAAAGGAATGTCGTGTAGGTCAAATAAAAGAATTCGGCCCTTTAACAATAACATAATCGGATGCGCCGGCGCCGGTCGGGCGACCGCCTAACACAATGCCACGAGAAATATTATAAGATAGATATAGATGCCCATGAACGTGTGAAATTGGCGTGATTTATAAAAAGATACGGTATAAAAACTTATGAGAAAGAAAACAACTTATGATCCTTATAGGTTGGTAGTTTTTGTCAAATTAAGTTATGAAATGTTTAACAATGTTAACTTTTAAGACTTTTTAACACAATCAGGATAGGCAAAGACCACGTTTGCTATCAAGATTTTACCAATAACATTTTATAAATAAGTAAGTATGTATTCTATGTCAAGAAATTATGTTTATATATGTACTTATAACTAATCATAATAAGCGTAGTACAGACAACTTAGGGTCGTATTCTGACACAAATTTATACAGTCTGGAGACCCCATACAATATCGATTGATAACAATAGCAATTTATTATTTTTTATAGAAATCAATTAGTCCGTCATCCCAAAGATGTTTATAGTGTCACACCGACAAACTTCGAAGCTCGGTAAGCTTTCGGTCACGCTTTGGTCAATAGACCTCACGAATATTTACTTCGGGGACCCAATAACACACTATATGAAAACAACTACCGACTTCCATTAAACCAATAACGGATTAACTCGATACTGATTATTAAGTTTAATTTAAAAATTAAATATAACAAGATATACGATACATATAACGTGCACCGATTGTTGGCTTTTTTGTATTAGTTATGTCTCAAAAAAGATATTTTGTCTGAATAAACGATATACCTAGATAACATTATAATTACTGTTTAAAATTCTTGAGTGTTTTATTTTCATGTTGTTAACTCGTGCATTGTTGTGGCTGATGATGCTGGACTGCTTTATCTCGGGTAAAAAACATTGATCTTTCCAATCATTTTATTACCTTTGTTGTTTCCCTATATTGCAAAATCGACAAGAAAACGAATGAAAAGTAAATATTAATAAAACGCTACTACCAGTTAAACGATTTTTAAATCATTTTCGGACTATTAAAATTAAAAATATATAAAATAACGTCTTTAATAAAGTGTTCATCATCAAACCGATTGGACCACCATTATAAGAAAATTTGGCAAAACGCCGACGAGCCGTTGCCAAATTAATTGGACATAATTAATAAAGCGTCTAAAACAAACTCCTCCCAGCTCCCGACCGATCTTGTATGTTACACCGTTTTATTTGTTTTCGCAATACTCAAAATAACTCGTGAAATCATCTTTGGCTCTTATTACAAATTTGATAAGGTGGATATTCATTTAACAAAAGTTGTACAAACGGCAAATGCTAGATTATCGTGATGTGTATCTAAAGCTTTTTTGTTACTGCATTCCGGACAAAACGCGCGTTGTAAAGAGCCTCCGACGATACCACCCATTCATGAGGACAGTGGTGACCTATTCAGAATGAACAACGTTGTCATAATAAGGATATGTAGAATAATTTTTATAATTCATATTTGAAGGTACTACTATATATGTATACGTTAACAATACAACTTTTAATACTATTTCAAGATATCATATTTTCTAGTTTTATTCAATATCACACATATTTTATAGTCGACTTTAATAAAACACGAAAATAATCTCGTCTACCTTTGTTTATCAAACTAAACTTCACTCTTAACTCTTTAGACGGGTATCTGATTTAAGAATATGTATTTAAATTCCCTCAATCTCTGCCCATCTTGTTTTTTCATGTTAAGATCTTGATCATTTCCAAAACAAAAATGTCATAGGAAATTTGTGAAGCATTTTCCGATTAACTTAGTTTATAATTTTTTTACGAAGTTTATTTTCACATAAATTAAGTTTTATTGGTCATTTAATAACCTAATCGTCGTAAATTGTTACGAGGAGGACTTAATAACATAATTTATTATACATTAATTTTTATTTTACGATTTGCCAAGTCCACTTTAATTCTACGTGTTAAGGAGCCCACACGCGCGTCCCAGGCAGCCTCTTGTAAAATCGACTTTGGGATTGAACGACACTTGGTCCTTTTGTTAGTATGGCCTTGAAGGGCCAAATTTACGATATCACGTCGAGCACCCATAATGAGCGTCAGCACTACAATTAACACCTTAAGATACTCAATGAAAATGTTAGAACATGGACTTGGGGTTGAGACGTAGATGAAGCTGCTGATAGGACAACACCAACATTGGTTTGAGTAATTAATTCGTAACATTTACACTTGAGTTATTTAATAGCTTATATGAAATCGGTTTTTACATGTTTAGGTTGGTTTAAACATTTAACCAAATCAGTCAGACTTTTCTTAAAATACGGAAACTACTTAACTACCCTACTTAATTTACCGCCAAGATTAATGTTGAGAACTTAGTAATACAATAAATTTGTGTTCCAAAGTGAGTGGCTAGGTTTGCAGGGGACGTCCCAGAAGAACTTTTATCGATCAGATTAGTGACATATTGGAGAAGGAGTACCGTAACTAACGACCGTACATGCGCAGATGTAGGGATAGAGAAGAAGCGAGGAAGGTTTGCCAGGATCGCGCAAATGGAAATCCGTTTTCTCTGCCTAACCCTCTAGGTTACGGGCGTGAGCGCAATACGAGTATGTAATATTAGAAAGTTCCATATTTATATATCAGAGTACAATAAAGTATAACTTATACAACTTATCTTTTCTTAAGGTTACATAAAATGTCTCAATATACGCCTATGTAACCTTGACATTCGTAATTAGTTATTTCACTAACAAGGTAAAACTCGGCTCGGAGCCGGAAGCGAGATGAGGGTAATGGCCGAAGGTTATTAATAAATATTTTTCCGATAATCATAAAACAATCTTTTTCTACTTTCATTCTATTCTCCTGTCTATAAAATCGTTGATGGTCGCTACTGAATAGTCAACAAAATAGTTTATTTGAATAGGCTGTAGCGCTTTCAGTCCCAAAAGTATGGATAAGATTTTCGCTACAGCCCGTGCGTTTTTATGTCAAAATCCGAATTTTTTTTTACATATATCCACTAAGACTTATGTGTAAATCTGAAACATTTATTTTATGGGTTAAAATTTAATTTCATATATTTTATTATATCTTCAGTTAAAAAGTTAAAATCCATACGTATCAATAGTCAATTGAAAAGAAAAGCTTTGGCTTTAAAATAATATCAAAAGCGAAACTTGTTTGAACAAGATCGTACCAATTATAGACATGTTTTTGTTTGTAGACCCGCTTGCTCCGTTCTCCTAATTTGCGGTCTATGACCTCTATTCATTTCACTGTCTATACTATTTTTGTTCTTTGTTTATTAAGATCGTTTAAATGTCGTAGTGTTCTAAAGTGAACCATTGTGTATTTCATAATAATTATTCGTTGCAGATGAAGTTGCTTTCGAGTAGAGAGACTTTCCCTACATGGAGTCTAAAAATAAAATATCTGATCAAGTTCAAATTTAATTTTGAAAATAGTAAATGCGCAAAGATTATAATATTTTTGTGAAAACATTTTGATTCCTAAACTTAAGCACATAATTAGTAAATAGGTATCTCGGTTACAAACATAATACACCCCAATGCCTTCCTTGACACCTTTTCAATAAATACACTGTCCGAAATGTCGTTTATGATTTTTAAAAGATTTCCAACATCCAACCGACAGAAAAAAAAAACAATTTATGAGCACTTCACCCCCGCTGTAACCATTCAAAGCTCAATAATTGTATATTCTTTTACAGTAGTGTGCCGTTTATTTTGTACGGTCGATGAAGGCAGTAACGATTGAAAAAAAAAGCATTCAACCAAAATCACAGGCGCCTTTAATCACCCGCTATTGAGATCTATCGCGAGATCAAAGCACGCGCGGGGCCATGACGAAATGACCTTTCAAAATATTGAGGTAAGGTCTATTTTAGGGTTCTAATTGGTCACGCTCGTTCACCTTTTTTGCGGCCAAGCGGATGCTCGTGTCAAACGCTTTAGTATTTTGAGTTTGTTTTGAAAATTCTTTTATCTGATGTATTATTTGCTGTTTCCTTTGTCAGAGTTGTTCATCTGCCTACATCGGGGGGCGATTTGTTGGTGCTAGGGGTGCACCGTGGCTGCCTCTTTCGCGCAATAATTTAGATGTCAAATACGTTCGTTTTTGTTCGGCTCGGCGGACGCGAAGATTATTCAGATTATTTATGACTTTGGCAGCTCTTCGGGTGTTGTGTGAAAGAATTTTGCGGCGGCTTTGATGAAGAGCGCGGCCACTCGTTGGTGGCATTTCCGCTAATGTAACGCATAGTTTTTTTTTCTGCGAGCGTTACATAGTTCACTACGTACATATGCATCTAGGTTAAACATGTGGGTCTGTCTATATGAGGCGAACCATTAAACGTGCCATTTGTCGATTAGCGGTTACGTTCTTCCTACAGATTGCAGGCGATAACTTTTACTCAAATAATTACTTATGTCGTACCACGTACGCTGTTCGCCTCTATATAGTCACTGGATACGTGTAAATATTTTAACTCATTAAAATATCTTAGGAAATAGTAAAGATTTATTGGTAAAATTAACTGAGATAAAATAAAGTTTCAAATAGTAGTAATTGCAAAAGTTGTCGTATTTATGAGATTTCACCGTAATAATTAGAAATAAACGTATAGCCTAAACAAACTAAACTAACAGTGATAGAGCCCGCAAACACATCTGTAGCAACAATGGGCGGGTTTGACCGATGGAATACTACGACCTCACAGAAGACAGGCGTAAAGTAGAAGTATTCTGCATCTCATCTGACGAGATACGTGTCGGAGTCCTCATTCTAGACCTCCTCCCGGTCTATCCTTTTCTAATAAGGATTGGATGGGAGGGGGAAAAGGATTTGACAGGGGATTATATTTTCCTTTCTATCCCATCCTCTGTAAATTAAAGGTAGGCAACGCATCTCATTAGGTTGTTGCAGATGTCTATGGGCTTCGGACACCTAATATGGTGAACTGCTTCCTCGATTTCCACCATATTCCATAAAAAAGCAACCTGCATCGTCTAAAACGGTTTTATTAAATTAATAACCCCAACCAAAACGGTCACCTAATGGTAGATCTCAATGACTTGCCACAGCTATTTGTATTTATATGTGTTTAATACGCAACACAACAAAATAGAGCAAGGTGGAATTTATGATTACACGAGCTGAGCTGCGCGGTTTCAACCTCTGTGCAATTTAATTTAACTGCGGAAGGTCCAGCCTAACATAAACCCTATTTAATATAAACTATATAGATTTGACAACTTTCATTGGACTGCAATTATTTCCCCATACAAACTTTCATCCTCGACTTTACCTTTAAAGGATGTATATAGAAAAATGTTTTCTTAATCCTCGCCTAGGTAATAACAGAAGTATCTGTGCATAATTTCAAGTCTCTATGGCCAGTTGGGTTGTCACTCATTTTCTTCTTTCACTTATAAATACATTACAACATATAGGAATATTCGTCTCATCAGTTGAATAACAGCAGTAACTTCTTCTTCCAAGTACTTCCTTGCAGAACATCGTAGTGGGAACTAAGTAACAGTGAAACCACTAAGCTACCATTTATTCACTTTAAGTTTACTCGGCAACTTGGATACTCAACGCGATTTTTCAGTGATGTTATACTCTATTATGTTTTATTGTTTGACTATTTGACATGACTGGTGATAACTCGTCTTGTCAAAGACACAGCTCTTTTTTAGTTTATTTGTGGGAAAACGTGTTAACTATTTATAATATAACTCGGAAAAATTGTGATTTTACGAGTTTCCATACTTGATTGAAATCATTATGCAAAAATCAATATGCGTCACCAGTGTATACACCAAAATTTGGGTAAAATTTCACCACCCACATGTGTAATATTCATACGTTATGAAATTATTTCGTTTATTTTTCGAATAACGCTATGACTGCTTCATTGTGCAATATTTTATAATATTTGATGCCTAACATAGTTTAAGTGAAATTTTTACCATCTTTCATTTTTTTAAATAATTATCAGTAAAATATAATATTTTAAGTGTTACATTATTTTAACCTATTAATTATCTAATTTTTAAACTTTTCTGCAAATGATTTAGGCATCATTATAAATTAAAATTTTTCTCTACTTTTTATTCAAGATATTGTTACGCCGCCAAGAAAAAGACTTCAACGACTAGTGACTTTCAGCTTATTTGAATTTGAAAACAATACTTTAAAGCTAGAATTTTTGGTCACTGAAAAACTTTAGTATACGTTGTCGTGTTAGTGTCTTCTGGGTCTTATAGGATCTAAATTAGACCTTGAACGATATCCTGGTGAAATCATGCTTACTCCGCGCAGATTAACCGGATCACTTTAATAAGGTAACTACAAATAATGTTTAGATAAAAAGCGGTCTTAATAAATTAACTACACTCTAGCAATAATAAATTAGGATTTAGTTCGCTTAGTAATCAACTGAATTGGGCTTTCCCAACAGACGTTCCAGCTTGTTAGTTCGTATCAAGGACGGCAGGAAGAACAATTGAGTTTCGGAGTTCCTTGAAACAATTTAATGAACCATTTATAATTATAGTTGGCGTTCAATTTACACTGAACCGAATTGGGAGACGTACATTCGGCCTTGGAGTAGTAAAGGACCTTTATGCTGATATTATGAAGGATGCGTCTTATTCGCACACAAAAGACGGTTCTACAATTTCTACGGAGCAAGAGGCTACAACGTTGGGAGATATGTTTATAAATATTACTTATAATACTCTTATAATTACTTGCCCGTTTTGTAATTATTCAGAAATGAATACGTAAAGTTCCAACTGTCGGTTATACACCTAATTTATTTATACAAAAATGCAATAAATCGATATAGCCATGATGATAAGAAAGAGTATATATATTCGTTATTTCTGATTTTAGAAGATAACATCCAATTCGCGAATGCCAAAGCCGCAAAATTATAATCGTTCGAATTAATCGCATTATCACATATTGGAAATAAATCTCTGATACTCTATAGAGAGGGAACAATACGTGCCTAGTGATAGCAGCTGGCGTAGCATGCGTGCGGACAGGTGTGGAGACACACGGACAGACTCCACCTTTGCGGCGCTTGTATTGTGATCAGATAAAATGACCCTGCATTTGTTGTATGGATGCAGGTGGGATGAAATCGTGCCACGTGGTATCGAATGGAAGACCTGGAGTTTCCGGAATTAATTACGACACTGTTTTATTGATTACTTTTGATTCGCCANNNNGAATTACCACAAGGTGGGTTCTTCACCTTCTAGTCCACTCTTGACCTTGATCAGATCGCTCGTCCATTTTTTTTAGCTAGCAATTTCCTGCGGCTCGCATTCTTTTCTTTTCTTATTTTCCTCTATGGAAATTTTTGTAACTGGATTTCGCGTATAATAACTAGGTATTATAAGTAAATGTCAAAAAGTTGTTATCGATCGCCATGGTAATGTAAAGCATGACAATAAAGTTAATAAATTATTATTGTCATGTATTACTTTAGGTTAGGTTAGGTTTTTTTATCGGGATAAAAGGTACCCTATGTTATTTTCTGTACTCTTGAAAATATGTGTACTAAATTTCATAATAATCTGTTGAGTAGTTTACGCGCAAAAGTATAACAAAGATACTATTAGGGAAGGAAGGAAATATTAGTTAAGGATTAATCCTTCACTAATATTATAACTATTGATTCAGAAGTTAGTTAATTGACACAATAATAAGCAATTTTTACCACTTACGTATTCTGTGCAACTTTTGTTGTGTTCAAATTCGTTAAATAGTTAAATCCCGCTGTACTCGGTTTAAAGGCGTATAAAGCGAATATTTGAATGAGTGTATTCGTGTACATGTGTGAATATTTACGTTATTTCAAAAGGTGATTTAAAAATAAACATAAAAACCCGTAATTTTTTTCTTATTGTAGAAATTTTAATAGTCTTTACGCGTAGGTGAATAATCATAAAATCCAAAAATAAAGAGTTCATTTCAACAAAATATCAAATTACTCTTCCGATAAAAATCCTGTCCAAATATTTAGAATCATAAAACCGATTAAATTTTAATATATAGCGCAATATGCAACACTTCATTTGTATTCTGACCGAATACAGGTTATAAAAAGATTATGTTCGTCATTTTAACTTCTTTTGTTAGAAAATTAAAAAGCTTGCGGCCGCTTAGAGAACACGTCACGTACGAATGCGCCATAATCTGTGCCTTCTATAAATTAAAAAATATACTACTTAATATTTTACAACATTTTTTTGACGCGTCAGTGTTGGTAATAATGTCAAAGTAAAAAATAAAGTGGCGACAACCTTACACCGGTATCCGTGAGGCAGGAATTCACACGGCTTTCCGCGAGCCACAAGAGTCGATACATTTCTACGTCCACGCTGAATATTATTCGTCAGAGATATAAGCAACCTATTTGCATATGAAAACGCATTGCCGATAAAAATCAAAATCGATTTAGTTTTACAATAAAAGACACATCAAAATCAATTTACGATCCGACACGAAATAGCTCCGGCCTGTCATAACATAGACCATTTGATGTTGGGACATAATCCTAAACGCCACTTGTGGAACAAGAGTCTTTATAATATTAGGACAATAAAAAAGTATTCATTGAGACAATAGTGGAGTTACACCCAGCCCACAATAAATTCTGACACGGTCCATTTATCACGGGAGATAATCATCGGGAAGCAGCGCCGATCATTATACACGGGGTGAAATTCTTTAAGGCTTTATTTACAAATATGTATTTAATTAACGTATGTAAAATATTTGGGTAAGGATGAGACATATCGTAATTTATTTTTGTTACATGAAAAAATATTTTTGATTAAGTAAATGTCAATATATATTTAAAAAAAAAATACTAATCATGTGGATATCAAAATAAAAAAAGTAAGTTTACAAAATTTTTATGTATTAATTCCTTACTTTTTCCTCAACTAAAACATTTAGTCGAGTAACCTAAAAGAAGAAATTTAAGCTTGATTGTGTTAACAAGCAAAATGTATCGGTTATATTCTAGCGTTATTATATACTCAACTCACCACTATGAACATGTACTAAGGTATGTTAAAGGGGTCTACTGCATGATTACGACTATTAAAATCCCCTTCCGTGTGCGCGAACCGCGGTTCTTTACAAATCAACTACATTGTCAGACAGCCAATGGCGGCAGTTGCCTGCGCCGTGCGGCTTCTTCACACGCGCCCGAACGCGCCACTCCATTTCACTTTTACGCCCAATTATTCCATCTATTATTCTCATATAAACATCCTTATTTACGACGCATATATCGCCTTGTCCGCTTTTATTGCCAATAAAGTATAAAATTGCGCATTAGTAAACCTTTCACATTCGAGTGCATATCAACGTTTAACTCGGGATTTAGTTTGGGCGGGTGTTTTGTGTTCCGAGATGCACTGATGCGATATTTTTATGACGTTATACGTTATAGCTGCAATTCGTTTTTCGTGTTATAGCTTTTTGCCACATTGTTTGCTACTTCCAGGGCTCGTTATTCGAGTGTTAATATAACTTAGGATTTTTTTGACTTTTATTGAAGATCACTTAAGCTCCGCCAAGTTTATTTGGGACACTTTAATATTCTAACTTTAACTTAAACGTAACAATATAAATCACTACTTAGGACTTCAGTTACAATTTTTCAAGATAAGAATCAATTGCAATTTAGACAAATTTTGTTATATTTTATTACAATAGCATCTGACGCTCGTCGAAATTTTGGTAGGAATTAGTAACTAAATATCCAGCGAAACGGTTGATATTTTGAATTATTCTTTTATGAAATTGTGTTATTATATTAATACAATTTTATGAAAGAATAACCTTTGAAAGTAGCTATCAAGAAAAAATTATCAGTGATTATACAGGTGGTTATAAAAATATCAAGGGATAATTATTATGATCGTGTTTTTCTATGGTTTCTCTATATGGGATATGGGTTTCTTCCACAATAAGATGTGGTTTACTCTTACAAATACGTGATTAAAAATGAATAAAATCTATTAAAGACTCTTCGAGTTAATGAAAATTTGTAAAAAGTCACTACCTTTAAACCCCTCAAACTAAGCTAAGCAACTTTGGATACAAGTAAATTGAGTAAAATCTTCATACATCGTCAGACCGTGGTTTTCCATTGTGCATATGTATATATAATAAAAATTAAAAAAATACGGACGTTTACTTAATCATTAGGACATCTGTTGTCTTTTAACGATACTATACTATACGATACTATACTCTATTTATAGTATACTATACTATAGTTATACTATATTCGTTTTAAGGAAGAATAGCGAATCGATATATAAATTGATCTGTTATTACAACTCACAATTAAAAGTAATAAGTAAATAAATTAAGTTTCTAATTTTTATCTAGATGGCGTAATTTTCAAGGTTAAAACAAACTTTTTTTGAAATTATGATAAAATAATGAAATCAGTGTATTTTCATCAGTCGTTAATATATCGCGAAGTATTCAATTACATAGATATACATATACATTAAGTTAGTTAAATAAATACATACATATTAAGGTAATTAAAGCATGTTAAAAAGCGAACTTCCGCACTCCATTTAAACGTATAATAATAATAAATTAAAAAAGCAGTTTGTTCTAATTTTATTGATGTGTGGTAATTACAAATTAAATGTAGACGGTCCGGTAGTCGCGGCCGTTTTAATTTATACAAGATTCAATAAATTTTAATACAATGTTGAACACGACACAATTTAGTTAATGTGTCACAGCTCGGTTCTCGTAAATTAGCTGCGACGACGTCGTCTCGGACTCGGACTGGTTTGTGGACAACGTCCTGAGTTAATGGCCCCCGCTTGTTGCTTGTTTGATACAAACTATCCCACACTCCTTGCGACGTGACCTTTGCTACACTTTAATGATACAGTAAATATTTGAATTTGAATAGACGTTTTTGAAGCTTCACTGTTTTATTTCAAAATTGTATTAAAAAATCAAGACACAATCATCATTTACCTATTTAATCAAATTTTGAAATAGGTATGTAAAAAGAACCCGTAACCTACGAAGATGTATGGTTTTACCTTTTATACAAACTAATGCAATTGGCTCGGTTAGATGTAGGTAACAACGAGGTCTAAATCACAAATGTTACATGCTAAACCATGATAAATGGTACATAATAAGAGTAGAGGTGGCTTTCAGATGTTATTATTTATTAAGTAGGTCGTAAATAATAATGAAGCTATTTTGTTTCGCTACTATAAATTGAGCGAGAGTGACACATTAAGCACACCGCTCCGGCTCCTTGAGACCAAAAGCCTCGCCGCCAATGTCTCAATTTCGAGAATGGACCTCCATCGATAGCAAACACACCGCCCACTAAAGTTACCCACTGAGTGAACCCAGCCGCTTGACGACTCGTCACAACCGCCTGATAGCGACGGATCGCAATAAATTAGATAATTAAGTGACAACAAAACTGTGAGAGATCGCACTGTAGGCGATACGAATACCCGGGTACGGAATAGCCCCCCGCTGCGGAAAGACCTCACCGAGCGGTAGGTAAAGGTATATCGAAGACTCCTGTCACATCACACCGCCTTTGTTCACCCAAATTCGCTATCCCATTTTTGCTCATGGAGAACGCGATCGAGGAAAGAGACAAGAGATCGTCGGCGAAGCCTTTGCGTCGCGTTCATCATTTTTCACGTCTTATTCAATAACTCGCTGCGTAGTCGCCGAGATAGTGATCGAGTTTTGAAATATTTCGATGGGAGAACGATACATTCCCAAGGATATGGTGTTACTTTGCGTGCGGAATGCCGAACCTGCATTGTTATGGTTAGGTATATGCTAGACTGCATTTCGAGGCCACTTCTTTATCGCAGTGACGCCGTTTGCCAAAAATGTTTATTTATCGTCCGAAGCATAAAATGAATTTGCTGAGAACAACAAAGCAGTGAATTATTAGCGTGTAACAAGAGTGTATTTGTCGAAAATACTAACCTCGTTATAATTAAACGCGAAAGTATAAAAACCCGGATGTGTTGCGAGCAAAATTAAAGAACATGAATGAATCATCTAATTCTTTCGTTTACATCAGTGCGCGCATTATGCGGCAGACACAGAAGCGTTAAGGCGTTGCGAGTCCCGTGTAATGTCGTTTACTTATAACAATGTAACACCGTATGCTTAAAAACCCTTTGTTAGTTAAATAATAGATACCCAAAACTTTGTTTGGTCGAGCAATTGTAGGAATCATTATGCGCAGTCGGCTACTTTAACGGATTATCGTCTTTGTTAAGGGAAAAAGATGAGTTCGAAAACTGTTTATTGAATAGTTTATGAAATAAGGTACAGTTACATCCATTGAGGACACCTCAGTGCAGATGTTAATCTCTAAAACAAAGTGGTTAGTGTCGCAAACTGCAAGTTTTTGCGTCGCGTTATCTCGAGCGATCTTACAAGTTGGAATTATCGTCGCGGCTTGGACCGAATGAATTTTATAAAAGCTATCTGTTAATATGAATGTTGCTTTTTTTTTTTTCTATTCGAGGCTCCATTTTGTCTGCTTCAAAAGAAATAAACATGTAATCGTTTAGGATTTTAAGTGTTTGAAAAAATAACAAGATAAATGAAATACGACGACCCCTTTAAAAGCAATCAATTTCGACCAAAGTATATGTTAATAATGGTTTGTCGATATTATTATTGCATTTTAAATACAATTTTTTTTTGTTCGCACTCTTTATATCTGCTAATGCAGTTTGCTCGCCTTTTGCAAATTTAGTGCCAAATTGCAGCGACTTCATGCATATTAATATGAGTGTGTAACACGTTCGCAGGTCGTTTATTTTTATTCTTTGTTATGAGTTTAAGACTTCTCTAACGTTTATTTATTATTCAGTAACTGTAGTTTTATTGCACTGATTGTGTTTATTACCGCTTGTAGTAATCCATTGTTGGACGCAGACCTCCCAAGTGGGGACGTCTCGGCTTTTGGATTAAATAGATCAACAGGTAAATCGATGTAGTATATTATACTACTTACCGAAAACCCCGTAGGGGGGAGAGTTGAAACAGAGTAAGTTTAAGTAACAGTGAAAGAGAGAATGATTAATGTATATTTAAATAATCACTTAACGTTACATGAATTATGATGTTAAAAACAAACAATCGTGGACATCCCCAGACTGGTATACATTTTTACACAGGCATTTATACACATTGGCATATTGCACCAAGAAAGTGCTTCAAAAGTTCGAATACGATCATTACCATTAGATAGCAGTTTTATTTTACATTAAATAGTACAAACATCTAAGAACGGACACATTTTTGTATAACTTAACGGATTTCTTTAACTGCGTCTGAAACTCGCACTGACTTTTTCTATAATTAAATCGATATACAAAGGTTCGATATTTCATGTACGTCGAGCAGCAGATGTTTCTTGCTTAAGATGGTAATGTTGATGACATTAATCAATGACAGAAGCAATAGATCTTGTTCTCACTTAGGGCGGAAGATAAAACATCTTATTTATTTTATAAAAGAAAAACAAAGGGAATGTTCAACAAAATAATGATATTTGCAAGCATATTTGGCAAAGGCATGCCAATCGGCCACGGTTCTCAGAAATGACGAATGACTGAAAAAGAAAAAGCATGAGAAAAGTATGTTGCGAAGGACGAAAACGACGGCGCCTACAATCACGCCAATTTGTATTGTAATCCGCCCACATCCGGTGGCGCTTAACGTTTAATTTAATAACAATCTCGAGCTAACGAATGGTTTATAATCTCACGGCGGGCGCTCGAAAAGGCGCCGCCGATGATTTGAGCCTTCGGTGAGATCAGTCGTAAACAGATGGGTTTATCCCTTTCGGTTTAGTTGAGCTCTAACTTTTTATCAATGCGAACAACGGCAATGGCACACGTGCAAGAAACGTTACAAATTATGATCTTTAGGTCTTTTCTTTTACTACACGTTATAATTTATAAAAAAAGTATTTAAAATAATATGAACAAAGGTCCCTGAAGATAACGTCCCTTTCCCATAAATGTCACTTTTTGGTTGAAACATCTATATCAATTATCGTTCAAAGGATATATAATCGTTAAGGGAAAAGTCATTTCACGGTAATAGAACCAGCAGCCATACTAATTTTCGGAGATGTCGTTGCTGGTAACCTTATTGACGGTTCTTACAGCTTCATCTGATATAGGGCTCGCGATCCGAGTGATCTTGAGCTAAAAATAAAAAAAATCTAGGTCCCTAATGTAATCTAGAGGCCTAGTTGCTGGATTTAGCAGCTATCGATGTAGGTGATGTGTATACTCAAGTTGAACGTGTTACCGTCGAAGACTATAATGACGTCTACTAAGTAGGGGACCAGCAGCCATAGGCCAGACTAGTCGACCTGGGAAATATTGAAATTATACAAACGTGAAGTTACTTTTTTTTTAAATTGAACATAATGTATTATAGAAATCAATCGTCACCCCACAAAACTATGTTGGTGATTTGATTGTGGGATCGAGTCTCGGCACCAATGTTTCAGCTAAAGCATGCAATTATTAATTTAGCTAGTGAATCAATTTATGTTGTTTTTAAGTAATTTCTTAAATACACACTTATAATTTTCTTTTAAAATATTTCCAAGTAGATTATTTAATAAATATGGTAGGCGTTTTTGTAGTGATCTTCTCCATAATAATTATGTATTTTTGGTACAGTCAATCTGCCGGAGACCATCGAAGAAGTATTGTACACATTGGTAATGATATAAAAGTCGTTCTACTTATATCTATATATGTTCGTCTGATATATCCAGCCTTCAGCTCCATCGCCGTCATAAATCCCTCTTTCCTACGAAATAAATTAAAAACCACGCAAAGCTCTCATTACGTATTTACGTTATTTGTAACTAGGTGGCGTTGTTATCAATCTCAGTTTTGAAAAATGTATTGCCATCGATATTTGATGTCTATGCAAGGTGTCAATTTATTCTGACGTTTAGGTGGGAGAAAATCTGTAAAGAATCTGTAGTACATTCCAGTGAAACTGATGTGTGTGTTTAGAAAACTGACCGCTCATACATGACACTAGTGATCATTGCAGATACATGCATGATGTGCTGGTGCCCGTCGCTCCATTTGCTAGTGTGCCTCCTCGTACCATAAGATTCAGTTTCAGAAAGTCAAAAATAATCCGTGGGTAAAAGTACCCGTAATTGAATAACATGATTAGATGTACGTGTTAGAAGAGAGCAAGGCCATTTTAAGAACAATTGTATTCTTGTATCCTTTGTATGACAGGTGTGAGCATTCTTATCTTTACTTCTTCATCTGTAATCAAGTTCGTCGGGGCGCTTAAAAAGTTAATTCAATTTTTATATGCAGATATCTCATATGTAAAGATTTTGAATATATTATTCGTTAACATACACTTTGAAACAGATACTATGCATCAGATTTTAATCTCTTCAAATATATGTGTTTTCACGATAATTAGGTTAAATCAAAAACATGTGCATTTGGTTACATGGCAAATGTATTTTGCGTGTGCATAAAAAGGTATTAATTTAAGGTAATTTTAGTATATTGTGTGTGTTTTTCGAAATGTTAATTATATCAATGGAAACAAACGATTTAAATTTAAAAAAGTTTCAAAATATGTTCATTTTACGAGAAACGTAAAATTGGCCAATTCGAAATCCTCCTTTAACGAACGATAATACTTTAATATCTTCATCCCTATCTAACGCCTACTATTTTTATATAGCACTAAGCTTCCGAATTCCTTGTTATTTAAGTTGTTGATTTTAAACTTTATTCATGTATGACGTTTGCTAATACATTTCTTCATTTAATAAAAAAAGGCAACTAATCAATGTTAAGTAATCATCACCAAGAGAATAAATAAATTAATTACTGTGATACTGCTTCAAAGTAGCTAGTATACTATTGCTTTGACAAACGGCTCTATTGTGAAAGTATTACCACTTACTTATCTTTAACTTACTTAATCGTAACTTAGTATCGGCGTATGAAAAAAATGAATAATTAATTTCTATTTTACTTTAAAATGGTTTCGATACATAATTTAATGTATTTCAAAATAAGTCGTGAAATCTCGTTGCAAATTATTTTATATCTATTAAATTAGCGCCACCTATCGGTGAGTAGCTAAACTTGAAGAAAATTTTCAATAAATCATTGATTATTTTCATGTATGTATATTATAGAGAACAATTTTTATTTCAAATTAT
>JWHW01011123.1:105222-126333 GCA_000931545.1 Papilio glaucus
GAAGCACGCGTCGATTGTTTTTACGCGACAATGCGTAAGAGATGCGCATCTCTGGTGCGCAGGGTGCGGGCTAGCCCCAACACCATTCTGGCCACGATAGCTGGCAGGCTAGACTGCACATACATCAACCATTGTACTATGTTGCACGTGTTAGGGATTGCATGTAGCCAATAAATGTTGTGTTATACTAACATTAGATAATAAGTGTATGTCTTTACTAACAAAATATGAGTCATCAGTACTTGAAATAAATGATTATTTTTATTATTATTATATAAAAGTACTATATTGACACACAATGTAATTAAGTCGGTGAATTGTTCACCGCCGAAGAAGAAAGTAGAATCTGTTTTCAACAAGCATAAGCTAATAATGGGTTGGAGAATCAAAATGATAGAAGTTGGGAAGGAAGACTTTATCATTTTCGTGTACCGCAGAGTGTAAAGAGGACGTTTAGATGTCGGATTTGATATTTGGCGGGCATCGCGGGGTTTTGTTGATCGTGGCGGTTCCGTGCTCTCCCGCACCTAATTTATACGCGTTGAGTCTGACACGGTCCGCTATGGCGTATGCATGTTCAACGTATTTGAAGCTTACATGTCGTTTTGGCAATCACTTTCTGTAGTTAGTTAAATGACTTTAACTTTCATTATATGCTCGACTATTGATTTAATTTCTTTTTATTTACGTTTCCTTTAACTTACGTTTCAACATTCTCAAATGGAAGATGTTTACTGTAGGATGAAGGACTCGGAGGAGGAAGGAGGATGGCCACCGGGGGGGTTTTAGTGAGTAAAACCTCACATAACCCTGTCTTTCCCCCAGAAGCAGGGTATCTTGGTTAAGATTACCCCTCGAAAAAAAAAAGGATGAAGGACTCAGCTGATTGTTACATAAGTCGAACCCTCACCGCACTTAGTCCAATGACAAATGAGGTAAAAGCGTTCTAGAATCAAACCTTTAGTTGTAATTAATTTTAACCATAAAATAATTTTATACCTAATGGTTTTTATTATTTACTAGTACTCAATTATTATTTACAATACTCAGTTTTTGAAGTTATTAAAAGCAACATGTCAGCAATGTGTCCACATTTCACTCGCCAAAAAGTGTCCACTTTGCAGTCCTGAAATGAAGCCTTTTCTGTGCTTTAAACTCGTAGCTCGATAAAACTGAAAATAGTTCATTTTCTTCGAAACCATCAAATCCGAAAAACTAAACAATACTAAAATCTATTGAACCGATCTAGAAAAAGGAAATAGAATGGAATATGACAAAAAGGTTATCGAAACTCAAACGATGATGATCACAAAGGCTATTAGCAGCAGAGTCTCCGGTCTCCGGTCTCCGGTGAGCGGTCGAGAGCTCGGAGGTATGTAATCACAGCTGCCATCACTACGAAAGCGCCAATTAACAACGCATAAACATATGTAATGTTGTTTGTTCTCATTTTTTTGTCGGATCATTACATCCTCATAACGTCAGTAAATCCATTCAGCGGCCATCGGCGTAAGTTAAAATGACATCGCCGCGTTTATCATTAGAATCAATTATTTCCCCATTTACTTCTTTGAATGCTGTCGAGCCCTCAATGTTGGCAATTTTGTAAGACGTGTGATCGCTTTTTATGCGTTATTAAGAAAATCTGCATCGCACTTAGATGTCTACGTCGAATGTTTAATTTTATGCATTTTATAATGGCCATAAAATACCGAAGCTTTATTCAAAGAATCAGTTACACGTGGATGTATGTGAAGAATTCACGGGCTTCTATCGTCTTTGACATCGAATTGTTTTTATTTTCCTTTGTATCACCGCCTCGGGACAAAGAAAAAGAATTATGTCTAACGGCTGTTTAGTTCTTTATATTAAATATTCGGCAAATACCTTCGGTGGTTCATTGACCTCCACCGATGTTGCATTTTTAAATATAAAAAACTCAATAAACCAATAGATCTAATCATGATATTTATTCACGAGCTAAAAAAAGGTTTTCTTTTAACATAGTTATAAAGAAAAAAAGACCACAAACATCAAGAACAAAAGAATCGATCTCAATTAGATGGAAATACTAAGTTAGTATGACACCTACGTTGTGAAGGTGCGGGCAAAATGAGAGGCAGAGAGATGCTGCAATTAGGGAATATTACAGTCGGAGGCGCATCCTGTCTGCAGGACGGGCGTAGGCGCGGTTCGCCCAAGTCCTACATCGGACAATCAATACAGTTTGTTCATTATAAATTTGCTATTTCAGTCTTAATAAAAGGTATTTCAAATATCGTATAAGAAAGTTACCAGGAATATATTATTAAGAAGAAATATAAATACATTTTATAAGAAGAATTGAATTACATTTCTATTTAATGTGACATTAATAAGGTGTCTCATGTATCTCACAATATTTACAGGACTTTGACCTTTTTCTTTAGTAGTTTTTATTTAATTTTACATAATTATATATTATTTTCTGTAGTAAGTTCATTATTTCAATGGACTTCTAATTTGCATTCTGATTTATAGTCTATTTTATTATGAGTGCAAGAAGTCGCAGAAACATGTCTTAACGATAGGGTCGGTAAGAGTTATTGTAATATCTCATTAAACGAATAAAAATAACTATTTTATTTATTACATGGTAGGCATGACTTTGAATGATAGGATTAAAATAGCGTTATAAGGGAAAAGTGTGACTTAAAACCGGACGATGAGACTAGAATTGAGGAAGGTATGCTTCGGTGGTTCGATATAAGGAGCACCCATAACCGACGAGCATGCATGCATAGATGTCTGAATGTAGAAGAAGCGAGAGAGATGTGCCAGGATCGCGCCAAATGGAAATCCATGATCTCTACCTACACCTCTAGGTTACGGGCGTGAGCGCATATTTATCTTATTTACTTCAGTATTCTTATTTTCTGTGGCAAACTAGGCGCCTAGAAGGGTTTTAGGTGCATGGTTGAAATGTCCTCTACCTTTAAATCACCTCTATATAGGAGCTGGATAGGATGAAGGTTGGCAATGCATTTGATTTTTTCCCAGTTTGTTTTTATTGTTTAAGGGTAGAGAATATCGCATCTTTCGCACATTCCATTTGCAATACACTAACTTTGTCGTGGCTAAATCTATTTAATATTATAGGATGTGACAGGTTATCTTTTTGTTACTTATGGAGCTAAAGCTCTTAATATGGTTGCGGATTACATTTGCAGCTTCAAAAGGCAGCTGCCGCGTGTGCCGCACTACAAATTAAAAACAAAAAATAGATCGTGTCAATTATTGGCTGATGACATCATCGTTGATTTGATGTCAATATATTTGCATAAACTAGGCACGACTAGCGTCCCGTGGCGCGAACTAGGTAGACAGGTCGGTAACCAAATTCGCATCGTCTTGTGCGCTGATGTGAAAGCGTGTAGGTATTAATTACTATTTACTCGGTTCGCAACGAGCAATAACGTAATATAAAAATAACAAACAATGTCAATAGGTCGGCCGTGGGCGTCCGTAGGCCCCATCACATCGTTATCCGTCTACGACCTGTTAGATTAACGTCTATTTTATTACAGTACTAGTACATTAATAGGTATTTCGTGAAATTTTTGTTTAAATACCGATAACAACAATCAGAATGTATTGTGTCTACAGTTATTGCTATATTATTTTACAATACAATATATCGCCGTATAGTGATTCGCTACTTTGGACCATTATTTTTTTTATAGCAGAAGGCAGCAAACTAGCAAGCGCTACCCATGATACTTTTGCCTTCTAAATTACTTGAAAATATTCTTCTAAAGTACTCTTTTCTAGAGACAGTGTTGGAGCTCGCAACAAAAGTTGCTGGGCCTCCGTGATATACCAGAACAGAAGACAGACAAAATAAAAGTAGTCTGCGGTTCGTGTGGTGTGAGAGGTACCGGAGGCTCCATCGTAGTTTTTTGGGAAGGGGATGTGACGGAGGAAGGGATGGATAGGAAAAGGAAATATCCTTGTTTTGTTTATCCCTTCCTGTCTATTAAAGGTAGGCACCGTAGCTGCAACTCACTAGCTTGTTGCAGATGCCTATGGGTAGAGGTCACTTTGTATCAGTTGAACCGCTTGCTCGCATACCACCTTGTTCTATAAAAAAACTAAAACTGTGATACTCTATTTTTTTATATTCTCTATGAAGTCGTATAGTGTCTACCTCCATAGTGTGCCATATATGGCTGTCTGTATTTTTTGCCATTTCTCATCGCTGATACTGTTCCTCTGTACTTCAGTATTGGATTTTAAATCATTTACGATTTATTTAGTGCGCATAAATTATTATATCGGTAAGGAAATACTGAATAAGTTACAAGAAATCTTGTTCTTATATTACAAGCCGTAAAGCTTCCGCACGAACTTAGGAGTCACTTATTCGTTCTCATCTCACTTTATCCGATGAAATAAGGAATCGATAAGATCAATGGAGTAGGCGGATACGGTGCCAAAGAATACAAACGTTTTAATATTTTAAACATATCAGATAAACGACCCAATATTACCAAAAATATTGTAATTACACAAAGCGTGATTCAAATATTTTAAAGCTAAGCGTCATAAGCTTAAGGGTACGAGAGCTACCTAATGTCTGTTCCTGGTACTGGCTATAATGAAAATATTAATTTCAATTTACTTTAATATAAAAGAAGAGCTACTTGACTTAACTATCAAAGTACATTTGAAATAAGGAGCCTAACGTAACAATTTACACAAAGCTTTTTAATATATGCGAGCCGCAAAGAAGGATTTAAAAGTAGTGTTATGCGATTTGTATAGCTACTTTCCAATATTATAAATACTTATTACTACTATTTTTATGTTTGATTTTCATTTTTCGTTTATATTTAGGTTGCAAATTTCATGGTAGTCACTTTTCGCTTAGTTTTCATTTTTTTTTATTTACTGTTTTTTCTCGCAAATAGTTTTATATTTTGGTTTATCTTTTATCTTGTCTTTTTATTGCATTGTGGTTTGTATCCATAATTGAGATGATACTCACCAAGCCTTTAATGAATATTATTTGTATTCAATTGTCTAAAATTAGTGTTCATGTTATTAGTGTAACGAAATGAATAAATAAAAACTGCCTTGTATATATAGCGCTCCAATTGCTATTCATATCTAGTTATGTTAGTTTCAAGTAACAACATACTTCTAAATGTAAAACTTGAGTCATTAAAATTAACTTCGGAACAGTGGAATGATATAAGGGGCCCGCGGCTATGACTTACGCATTCAATAGGCATGACCAGAACATAGCCTTGAAGACAGTTCGCAGATGACCTCTTGCGTCTGTAAAAAATAACCCTCGAACATAATAACCGCCGGCTAATCTTTGATGTGAGCCAGCTCGCAAATCACATATCCAGCCGAGATTAACATCCATTATTTTGCATATTATTGACATTTACTACCACACTGTTTTATTTATTTACCTCCAGAGTTATTTGGGAAGTTATTTTTTCAAGTTGACCACATAAAAATGTTGGTTGGAAACAAAACGAACTCAATATTTATGGCTGGTCCGATGTGTGTCAATACGAAATTTATATTGCGGCCGCAGATTTAGCTTCGGATGCTTTGCGTTTGAAATATGTTCTTTGTGACACAGCCATTGGCTTTGTATAAGGATAATGAAAGATTAGCTTTTTTCCTAATAAAACAATTTATCTTCTTTCAGGTTATTATTATATCATCATAAAATCAGGGAAATAGAAACAATCTTGATATATATGAAAGGATAAGGTTATGTATGTTATACATTCCAAAACGGCTTGACCGAGCTCGATGAAATTTTCAGGGAAATACCTAGCGGGTGTTCCTGTGAATATTAGCGATCGGATCAACATAATAAGTGGTACAAGAGCGAAGCCAGGGTGGAGCGCTTGTGAAAAATATTCGGAAAAAAGGAGCCAAAAGACTCTTAATTGCGCAATCATCATGAAGCTTATTTTCTACGTATAAAGATCATTAATTTTAGTTATACAACTGGGTACTATTATAAAACCCATTAATTAAAAAAATAGCTTCTAGCGAACGCCTAATGACGTTCTTTCCTCCAATCTATTGATATAGAGGAAATTCCAATTCAGTTATCGTAAGACAAACATATTTTAAATACAAATTTAATCGTGGATATCATCTATATACGCTACTACAATTTATCCACACAGTCAATAAGATAAAAGCAACAAAAGAATTGTGGTTGTACACATATATGTCTAGAAGCGCGACAATTCAATACAAATGTATTCAGGGCCGCCACAATCAGCTAGGGTCGCGCCGCCCACGTGAGCCGTTCACCGCTCATTGGCTGCCAGAGTTAAGGGTTATAGATGCTATTTTTAGTATCATTATATATGTTATAAACATGCTAAGATATATACCTATCTGATCTTATTTGGTGATCTCTAACATAAGTCTTGTAATGATCAGAAGCTTTTGTAAATTATAAAGTTTTACCCACACCCGCACAAATATTTAGCTGTATTATTTAGGCGGCAACTGAGCTA
The DNA here is from genome assembly GCA_000931545.1 of Papilio glaucus. Classification (NCBI taxonomy): domain Eukaryota; kingdom Metazoa; phylum Arthropoda; class Insecta; order Lepidoptera; family Papilionidae; genus Papilio; species Papilio glaucus. The sequence goes on from JWHW01011123.1 coordinate 111,762, forward strand.
CTGTGGCTAGTGAACAAAATAATTAACAATGAATTAAGGACCATATCTAGTATTGTTGCCCAATTTGTCAAAAGTAGTTCAAATAAACTTTGAAAAAAATATGTTTTTGTCAGTTGTTTGGAATTTTCTTTCATGTCGTTCTTCTCCACTGTACTAATTTTATTTTTATGACCCTCAGTATTATGATTCCACTTTTATTAGGCACAGAAAAGGAAGAATAAATATGCAAACAATACAAGATTCTTTTATTTGATTTTGCTTTGCGTTCTATAAATACTTACCTTTTTGGACCAACACCAAAAAGGAACCATCTAAATTCTTATATTACGACATTAAAAGTATATGAATTAATTTTTTTACACATTCTATATTCTACAAATTATTAAATAACATTTTATCAACAATGGTACAAAAACATAATTTTAATAAATATACAATCTTACATACATAAGTTTAATTGCAAAAGTATATTTAAATAATACGTTTAATACATTGACACATGATTTCGTCGCAGAAAGGTTTGAACATATCAAGGTAACTTACCAAAGCTTTAACAATACTAAAACTTGATCCTTTATCTCATAACGCCCGCTTGCCCTCCGACCCGTTACCTTTACCGTTAATCGATTTTTTTATTCGAATGCAATAACGGTCACGGCATCCGTGAGACAGTTAAAAAGTGACGCACCGCGACCAGACGATTCAGTCAAACGATTCATCGATGTATCGCTGTACACAATCGATGTATCGATGTACACAATCGATGTATCGATGTACACAATCGATGTATCGCTGTACACAATCGATGTATCGATGTACACAATCAAAATATACTCTTACTCCATACATACATAAAGAAAATTCGATATTGCCTAGATTGTTAAAATATACACCAAGAAGAAATGTCCTTAAATTATTTTAATAAACAATATAGCAGATTTTTGTATGACGTCATAGTCAGAATCCAATATTGAATAAAGTACAACGATTTCTGCATAAAACATTAAAAAATCTTAGGGTTAATTTTTAAAGCTTGTTTTTCTTTATTTGTATTAAAGTCCAACTTGTTTTACTTGACGACTTAAAAATGATAACATAAAAGTACGTAAATTAGATATCTAAAATATGAAAAAACTTATTCACTTATATTAACTTGTCAGTTTATGAAGCATACCAACAGCAGATCTCTACGTTTTTCATAATGATGATCTTAGTTACGTTTTTTATAGCTTCAACAAAGAATTAGACATGTGGGACTGCTGTGGAAATGATAAGGGTGATGTGTAACATGACTTAATTATAAAACATTGGCGTTTTCTTGGTTACTTTTTTCACCTCGTTCCAATTCCTATCTCCTTACTTCTTCCCTTATACCGCAGGTCACGATGTTTATTGTATATTTGTTTCTCTAAAACAAGCTATATATTTTTTACAGTAATAATATTTTATATTTTACCAGCTCCTCCCTTGTAGGTAGCTCTCAAGCTGTCCAGTGCCTGTATATTTAAAGAAGCTTTGGTCTCATTAGACTCACTTTTTTCCTCAAAATAGCAATATTAAATGATTTTTGATCTTCAAAATCTCAAATACCACCATATTTTCATGTGTCAAACAACAATGTACAAAGATATAAAAACCCTGCAGCTGTTTAATGATAAAATCCATTAATAGATACATACTACTTACAAGGGCGACAGTAAATCGTAAATTAATAATTGTTCGAGACTGTCTTCCTTATTTTCTGTCGCAAAAACAATAACTTAATCAACGTGCTGAACTCAATAAAAACCAAAATTAAGATTAATCGAATACAAATCTATTAAATGCGCACTTTTCAATTACACGCCACGAAAAAAGTTTTTTAAGTATGATTCGTTCTGATGATGCGGTGATATAAATGGGCAAAGTCGTTATACAGGGTGTCTCGGAGCGCGATGTTCCGTTACACCGTCAACGCTTGCATCATTCCCGCTAATCGAAAATTCCCAGCGTGTTATCTTAAATTTCAATCCACTCGCCACAGTGAATCATGTAAGCCAAAATAAGCCACCGGTAAGCGAACTTAAATATTGCACGCTCTTGCCCCTGTACAAAGAAAGTACTTTTACTTTTTTGGTTCATTGCGATTTTTCTCACGCCAACGTTTTTACTGACTCATCTTGTTTCAATAATCGAATTTCATCGAGACCTTGTCATGATCTGACCATTAATAATGACGTCATAGATTTAATTACAAAAAATGTCTGACATAAGACAAGAAGACGAAGCGAACATAAAGGTGAACCAATTAAAAGCGTCATTTTAAATGATCTGTAAGCTATACGTCACATAGTTTGATAAGCTTAAAGCAAATATTTTAAATGATTACCAATATTATCCTATAATTTGGTTGATTTGGTAGCCGATCACACAAAACAAGACTATCGCGACTTACTGCCATGCCGGTACGGTGTGGGAGACAGTGGGAAGGCATAGTCTGAAATGTTAATCGGTCTATAACATTATCATAATACTTACATTATATCTGTCAACGATATTAAATAAACAATAGCTGTAAATAATATTATCCGATAGAAGATAGCTTAAACTGTGTACCTTGAATAAATAATCTTAAATGCCTTTACGGAATTTATAGCTCAGGATTTCCTTTTTGTTCTTTGTATTTTGCAATTTTAGTTTATCAAAATTTACGTCATATAGTTCAATCAAGGCGAAACTTCCGAAAAATTCCAGCACAGTTTTCTGTAAAATCTTGTTTCAATATTCCTAGCCCCTATTTACATTCAATTTTGCAATTGTTTTGTATAATTCATCAAATTTACATGTTCAAGGCACTCCATATCTCACCATATTTATTATTATCTTTACTTACAGTAGTTTTATTTGCTATTTATAAAATCTAAAGCTATAACGTTCACGTCTCCTGCATACACAAAACCGCAATGACAATGTGTATGCACAATACTTCTTAATAAAGAGCGCGTATAATTCAACTTACACCTTCACAACATCTACATTCAACGGCGATAAGATTAAAATATTAAGTCTTCAGGGATCTTAATGGGTGGTGGAACTGTGTGATATTTCTTCTTGCCTTGTGCGATAGTGCGTACAATAGAGAAACACTCCGCGCTTGTTCCTCGACCGATAGGGTTGCCACTTATAAGTAAACTTAGTTTTAGCTTTCAATGAACATTCAAGACTCTAGGGGAGTAACAGATATGAAATACGCTGAAATTAATGAGATTATGACGCATATTAGGACGAAGATCTAGCTTACAGTTATACTGTCCATACTAAATACTACGAAAAGTATTTATCTTTTTCTTAAAGGCCGGCAACGCATTTGCAGTTCCTCTGGTGTTGCAGATGTCCATGGGCGACGTTGATCACCCCAGTGTTCTCGCCGCTCGTTTGCCCCCTTCTCTTATAAAAAAAAAAAAGTTATAATATTACGTCAATACCACGCATTCTTAAAGATCGGAGAACATGCCCGTTCGAATGGAACATTTGTTGGTGTTATTGTTAAAACAAACGAAAAAAAAACATTACAATAAATATAGGTTGTTAGGTTAATTCATTTATCTTTATGTTTTAAGTGCTAGTAAGTGAAGTTAAATTTATATAAATACATAAATAACTTTAAATAACATACATAATTATTTGAATATGAGTATATAAACTGCAGTGATATTTTTGTCGTAAATCATTAACTCGTAAAAATGTGAATTGTGGCACAACTCGACGTAAAGCGACGATTCCGCCGAGTGTCGAGAATGCAATTCCCAGATGCTGTAAATAAATATAACTGTCTGATATGGCCCGCGAAGAAAGTGTATTCTGTATGGACTCAGATCGTAAACTCTCCTACAACTCAATAAACATATTTTCAATTTTAATAGCAACGCCACTGTCTCCTTCCTAGTGCGTGTGGACGTTTTCGTTGCATTATAAAATATTCTTGCGTTAAACTACTTATTTATGTTTTCACACTATTGCTTATAATGAGGGAAAACTGGGAATTAACACGACTTCATCACAAATTGTGAATAAGACTATCTATATACCTGCTACTATGCATATTTGAAATGTTTCAAATGCTCCTTTACCTTATTCGTATAGCTTGTACCAAGACTCATATTCGACGATTTCTTGCAAAAAGAGTCATTCTCCGCTATATTTGTACATCCCTTTTTTTGATCAAAATTTTGTTTAATTTATTTTTACTAAATGGTCATGTTTAACAGTGGTAGGGCCGTCTCCATCGGTATTCTGCGTTTCGTCTGATGAGTGAGGTGCTGGAGGCCCAGATCTAGTCCTCTTACCCTTGTATATTTTCTTTCCATCCTTTCATTATTAACAATGGATGGGAAGCGGAAGAGGATTTGATGGGCGAGGGTGTGAATAGGAATAGGAAATATACTTTTTCCTGTCTATTCCCTTCTCTGTCCATTATAGGCAGGCAACGCATTTGCAATTAATTAGATTGTTGCAAATGTCTATGGGTGGCGGGCACTTACTATCAAGTGATCTGCTTGCTCGTTTGCCGGCTAATATATCCTATTTACTTGTAACTTCATAAAATACGGATATTTAAAAATATTGACATAAATTTATAAACAAAGTGCATATATAATGTAATCAGCTACGCATTGCTAACAACTTCGACGTATAAATTTTATCACAGATAATGTTACATTTCGCGTTTGCCTCGCCAATGTCCCGACATATTTTGTTACTGGTTGTAAAATTTTATTTCTTTATGAAGTTTTATAAGCAAAGAGTCTTTGTACTCTTTGTTGCATATACTAGAGGTGGTCCTTTGCGTCTTGCATTGGTTTTAATGCACACTTCGGACGCAATAAAAAACAATATATTGTAGCAAAGCGGTGAGTAATCGAACGTTTTTTATGGTCCGACGGGCACAATAACGTTGTCAACTTATTTTTTTTTTCATGCACGAGATAAATTACATACCTATGTTCTTCCTGTTATAAAAATGTCAGGAAGCCTCGCTGTTAAAACACGCTTATGGTCTGTGTAACTTCGAATAAATATTTGAGTATAATAAGGCGTATTGTACATGAAATAATTTTGAGACGTATCGTAAAACAAGCACTGTGCGATCCACGTGAGGAGATTAGTCGGACGCCGGCTCCCAAGATGCAGTCGTAGATTTAACTCTTTGTCCTGGGAGAGCCGTGTGAGAACATTTTATCATGAGTTTGAAGAACAACTATGGTAAATGTCTATTACATACTAATACTCTAATTTGAAGGTTATGACTTAAATTTTCTATTGATTTCTTAATATTATATTACAGATTTAATAATATAACATAAATAAAAAACAGAGAGGTGTCTTATGGACACTAGAAACGGAATTCCTTTCTCTATATCTTTTTTGTGTGTGTGTTGAGTAATAATAAAATAAAAAAGTGTAGCAAACGTTAAAATAATGAATATTTTTGCATATTCTCAAAACTGAATCGCTGTACTCTGACAGCAAGCAGAATCGATTATAAATTTTAGTATCCTAGGTGATCGGTTCAGTCCCTCAGCCTGGAAACAAACGAATAACGCGTGACATAGAACTACGTTCTAAAACGATTATGTTCTACCTACGTATTCAACTTCTTACTTACTTAAAGGTGATTAAGTTAAATACTAAGTTAATGTTCCTAAAATTGAAAAGAAACATCGATTTCAAAATACACTTTCATATAATTACCCAGAATAAAGCCATACGTAACGTACAGTTCACAATTCTCAAATAATAAATAAATAAACAAACTGATGACTTCCTAATAAGACAAACTACGACCACGCACGAGAATCGGTTACGACTACACACTTAATTAGACTTCTGATTACAATATCTATGTTATTACGACTTTTACATTGGAAATAATCGATTTCCTTTAATTTTTATGTCTCTCCTACGAGAAAGTTACAATTCCAACTTTCAACTATCCGACTGAGAATGTTAATAGACTTTCGTTTGCTGACTACGAGACATAGTAATTATGTGAGTTTCATATAAGAAAAAAATTTTAATTGTTTACACATTTTAATCTATAGAAAATTATCAATTAGTCTTATTCATTGTCTGTGTTGAGTTATTATTTAAATTTAGAAAACCCACTGTTCATGCCGATTACATCGAGCGCCGAGTTCAATTCAAATATTTCCCGGAGAAAAAACTAATTAAAGTATACAACTGGAGAATAGCTCCGGGATTCACGCTCCTTCTGGCATCGCTTTGGGCCTCAGCGAATCCCCCGCTTGTCCATACTGATGTGGTATGGATGATGAGCACATGTTCTTCGATCGCCTAGCATACTCAATGGAATGCGAAGATCTGGAGAATACGATCGGACCCATAAAAGTAGAAAACGTAGTGCAGAACTTACCTCAAAATAGAAGCAGCTTGGAATAAAGTAAGCGAATACGCCACCAAAGTGTTAAAGAAATTACGACGTGCTGAGGAAGAATAGAGGTGCATAGCCAGTAATTAAATTTACGAAAGGAGCAATATACCTGAGTAAACTAAAGACTGCTGAGACTATACCCACGAAGTAATACTGGACGGTAGTTCCTTGGGGGTTTAAGAAAGTCCATTAAGGGATTTTTTAGTAGATATGGGCCGCATGTTAGGATAGGTGAGGCCGAGTCCGATGCACCAGACGTGTGGCTCCAAAGTCTAAAGGCGTAGAAGTGCATTTCTTCCCTCTATAAAAATGCTTCTTCTGAGTCAGTCACTTAATAAATTGAACAATAATAGATACTCGATTAAATTAAATTAATTGATTTATTTTTACGGAACCAGGTGGCAAACGAGCAAACAGCTCATCATATAAGGTGATCGATGCCCATAGGCATCAACCTAATGAGCTGGAGATACCTTGCCTAACTTTAACTTACTGAGGAGGGGTATAAACAGGAAAAAGGATATTTCCTTTCCGTATTGCGGAATATTCGTACAACGAAGGTTGTTTTTGAGCGCTCTACCACTGTTAAATTAATGTACAAAATTTAAGCATTAGTATAAAAATAAATGTACGCTCGTTGAACGTAATCGTTCACTATCTGTCGATGTTGTGTATGGACGTGGGAGGTGGAAGTTTGCTCCCTTCTATTATTTCCGGTTAGTGTTCGGGAAATTGGCTTACAGTAAGTTATAACTATGTCATAGTTTAATTACAAATCTCACAAAGATTTGTAAAAAAACTTTTAAAATAACTGTAACTTTAAAATAACGAAATATAAACAAGATCATCTCTATACAATAAAAATATTATCATAAGTTAATTACACTCACAATTTCTTAACATTTTTTAAGTTAGGTATAACGAAAACTTTATTGTACGTACACATATCTCTACGTATAAAGAGGTTAGCGCGTTGATGTCTCTTTGTAGACTAACGTGCCGAATAAATACAAAATTGTTTATAAACAATAAATTATTTTTAAAACAATACATAACACTATTTTTTTTTTCAAAAACTTGTTTCGCACACCTTTAAGTAGATAAAGTGTTACTTATAATTGTTTTATGTGTATTAGTTACGATGTTGTATTCAACGAAGTCAAAATATTTTTAGACAATATAATTCATATACGTACCCGCTCTATTATCGCAGTAGCTTCAGTTGTGAGCAATTACACTGTGAATAATACACTAAAGCATTGTCACCTTACTCAAAAACATTTCATTAATAATTGTTATTTAAGTCCTCATAGAAATATCAGACTTACTACTATCCGAATAAAGACTAATTTCTTTTAAATACTGCATTAAGTAAACATAATACAGAAAAATATGATCTAAATTCTACCCCACAAAAGCGAGTATACTTTGTAAGCTTGCACAGAAAGACAGCGATGGAGGATAACGTCCTACGCACTTTCATTCATAGGAAATCCGTAGATTTGTTTTGAAATGAAATCGTTAGCTTATTTCTTTGAACAAACGCGTGTGCTTGCGAGGCTAGCAGTTTGTTGCGATAAACCTGAGGCGCATGGGTGGTCGACATCTTGCGTTTCTTATGAAGTAAAGAAAAATATTTTGATACTATAAATAGTAGCATAAACAGAAAAATACATGGTAAATACATATTATGTTCGATATTTTTGTAAACATATTGTATGTACGTGACATTGCTACAGGCATCGTAATACCAATTCTAAAATCTATCAGTTTTCTAGATCAATAATTATACTTTTAATTTTAATTATTAACGCAAATGTGGTGTACTCTAGCATTATACATTAGCAATGTGTCAGAGAATGTCCCTCTAATGTCGAGTACATTAGAGGGACATTCTCCCTGTGTCTCTTTAATAGAAATTCCCAAAGTAAACCACACACGAATATAGCTGACCTAAATAATCTACTACTACTACTGACCTAAATAGCTGTAGGAGATTAAAAATGCAAAGCAGTAAGTAGATTAGTTGTTTTCCAAACTTAAACTAAACTTCTCCTCCTTTTTTCAGCCGACAGTCGCTACTGCTGTTTGTAAGCCTCCTCCAGTAGACCCTCGACCCTCATTCAGTAGACACCCGCAACTTTGATCAGATCGTTAGTCCATCTGGACGGAGGCCTACCTACACTGAACCAATTATAACTAATTAATATAAAAAGTTGCAATAACCAGTTATTAACGGACACAAAATTCTACAGGCAATTATAGTTTAGTTGGGAATTGATTTAATTAACCATATAAACCAGTTATGTGCTTAAGAAAATCAGTAATAAAACTTCTATATTAGATTCTAACAGCTAGACAAAGACATTGAACAAAAATGCGGTAAGCAAATGACTGTCAAATAGTAAGTGACGTCCCACTTCTCGTCCGGAGTGAGACAAATTAACGATTTTTGAAATTACTTAACACGGTAACAAGTGTCGGCGAGGCAAGCGCGAAAGTGCTTTCAAATGTCTTATTCAAACAAATACTTGTTGCACTTTATCCGTCCCGTTAGTGTGAGAAGTTAACCAATTGTATACTTTAGGTATACGCGACTCTGTACGTGTTCCAGCTGCATTTAAGTAAAAGATTATATTGACGATTAAAGATTACACCAATTAATATTTTGAACATTATGTTGCGGATTTTATTTTTATATCGGATGAATCTTTAAAAAGTATACTACTTATGAGAAGCTACTGACATTGTTGCGTGAGATTTTACTCTTTACGACCAGAGTTTTGCTACCCCCTCGGTAGTAAGACTCTGATGGTCTTCGGGTTCTCCGATGAAACACAATGGTGCTTCTAATAGATACCATTAGCTAAATAGAAAGCTTTTAGTTCATTTAATACTGACGCTTACTACATGAAAGTCAACATTGATATATAAGATCTATTTATACGTTTTAAATGTGAAATATCTATTGGCGCGCCTTTCCAGTAAAATCGATCGACGACGTCAAACGGGTAACGGTCTGCCATCTAAAAGAACTTTACACACCCTTGTCCAGCAATGGATGATGTCTGTGGAATGATGATAATCATCTAATAATAAATTTCAAGTTGTAAGATAGACAGGAATTATGTTTTAAATAACCCAACATAAATTCCGCAGATCAGAACCAAACAAGGATTCCGTTTAATGTAAAAAGAAAAATCTTTAGGTAAATGTATTCATACCTATAGACATATAATAAAAATGTAGCTGATCGCTGTCTGTATATGAAAGATATTTGAGAAAACTATCATTGATGGCTTCATAAACGCAATAAAACCCAAAACAATGATTATTAGAATTTTTCACTGTATGTCTGTTTGTCTGAGCGTGTGTGCGCGCTAATCCCAGAAACGGCTTAACCGATTTGGGTGCGGTTTTAACGAATGTATTGTGGTAAGCTTAAATTTACGTTCAGTGTTTTTTTTATCTCAATCAATTAAAATAATCATATCAATCATGTGTTCGATAAAATGCTATAAAATAGAGTAGTATTAATATAAATTACTATTATATTAATAGTACTCTATTATTATAATAGCAATTAATTTAAAAAATTAAGGGTTACGGGCGTGAGCGCATATTTATTTATTTATTTATATAATTAAGTAGGTAATATCATTTCATTTAAGAAAAATTTCAGGGCGGGAGAAACCGCGGGGCACAGATAGTATTGTAATAATAAAGCAATTATACAACAAGAAATAAGTATCTAATAGACTAATTTAATTCTAAATATCACAATTATTAATCTATACTAAATAATATTTGTTAATACCTACACAAAAAAACTTCGAATACCTAAATGGGCAGCAAGCATTAACACAAGCCGATAAAATAGAGATTCGATAATTCTGGTATGACTATTGCATTGATAGAAATAACTCATTGTGACACAGTTAATGGCGTATTGTCGTGAACACGTTCGTGCTTAATTACAAAGCTTGTGCTGACTAAGATAACGATATTATACGAGAGTCCCCATTTGATAAACTATTTAAGATTGTTGCGGCGGAGCGCACACCTGGATATTGGGCAGTTGGTTAAACCTTAGAGCCTAGTATTGTAAAAGCTAATTAGGTGGTTTAAGTTAATACACCAAACGTAACTTACATTATGTTAAGATATTTTGCTCGCTATGCCCTAACCAACACTTTTACTATGCATACATCCACGTATGAAGAAATTCTAAAATTACGTAAAATGTTATATATCACAAAGATTTTGTATGTATTATGAGGTGAAATTATTTCCAAGTCCTATGAAAACTGCTAGAGATGCGAATAATTTAATGTAAGTAATATATAAAGTAAGCAAATAATAATAGACATATTATTTAAGACTGATCAAGACAGATGTAGGACGGTAAAACAAGATGTTTACACCCTTCTCAAGTTTGTTGATTAACTTACTCGAATTACTTTGAATCAAACGCATCCGAGTTGATTATGGATGATGATTTATGTTATAAATGACTGGTGATCCTTCTTGAGTTTCGCATAAAGCTAAGAACTCACAGAGCGAATTTATCCCGCGCTCGCCGCGGTTCTAAACTTACGTGACTGAAGTTCTGTTTGATTAGTGTGACCAAACTCTTACTGGCATTCAAGTGGCGACGGGAGCGGCAAAAAACCGCAAAACGTTGCGGGCGTAAAACGCGTCGTAAAATGTATTAAATTTTGTACATAAATATCTGCATTCTACAGAAGCCGTGGGCCCGGACAACTGCGGCGGGCGCGGGTAAAAATCGGTCCGTGAGTTCTTAGCCTAAGACACTATGGAATCGACACAGGCTTGCGGCGTAACAAGAACCGACCGCAATATTAAAATGTCGCGGTTAATAATTAACCTATACCGTACCAGTTATAACATAATCAAGAGATTATATTTGCGGATTTAAAAATATCTGCACATTAAACAATATCAGAGCTTTAAAATTTTGCTTTACATCATTGTTTTTTATATAAAAAAAACAAGAGACAAGGAAGAAAGGAAGAAGGTTGGATGGGCCGCCCAATATTAAATGACGCCCATAAACATCCACAAGACTGTATGAACTGCGGATCCTTTGTGGGCCTTTAAGAAAGGAGTCTCTCTTCTTGAAGGCTCCCAAGTCGTATTGAATTGGAAACACCGCACCGCGACACATTTCTAGTGCGAGTCAGAACGTAGCGCGAAAATCGAACAGTTATAGAATGCTACCCATCAAGATGCTATGGATATCTGGAGCTCTGTCCTATTGAGTTATATCTAAACTCAGCTGTTATTAGAAGCTGGCTATCGTGCTCTGTTCATCGATATCTCTTCGACAAAAATAAAATACCTTCCTTCTGCTTATCCGGTTTCAAATTTACCATTCGTGTACTGCAAAGTTAACAGCTGGGTGTCGGGTTAACAATAATGGACGTGACTATAAAAATTAGGATTTGTAATATACAAACAATGCCACAAGCTTTTACTATCAACAAGAGATACATATAAATATTATTTAAACTAATTAAATAACGGCTTAACTCACGTATAGCCTGCTGTATGCACCGACTAGTTTCGAATCCTTCGGGGGCCCTTCCTCAAGGTGAGTGAGACTGGGATTAGTTCGCGATCGCGGCCCGTTTCATACAAGTACGGATGAGTGAGTTAAGCCGTTATTTATTTAGTTTAAGAGATACCCCTTTAGAAAATAACATAATTTCACTAAAACAAGTAACAGTAATTTTGTCATATATGTATAAAGATAAAAAGTGAGTTTGTTCCTGTTACCTCAATTTGTAAATACAAAATTTCCTTTGGAATACCAAGCCGAAGTGAGGAAATGACACAATAATCTTGATTTTGTAATAAACTTTAATAGCATTAGAAATCATAAATTTCGTACTAAATATAAATTTGATGCTGAATAGTTTATTGAACAGCATGCATATTACGAAGCTTGATACCGATATTTTAATATGGTGCAGTAAATAAATCAGAATTTGAGACCGCGCCCGCTTTATACGTGACTAGAATGCATTCAGAGCTACGTAGTGTCAACGATAATGTAAAAGAAATTGTGGATAAGATTTCATACCTTACTTATAAAGTAATTTTCAACAATACTCACAACCGTCTTTCATTCAGGAGGACACCATGTCCACTCGTCTTCTTTCCTACAGCAAAAAGATTATAACATTTTCACCTCCTCCTCTTCCTACCAAGCAACATTGTCTTTGATAATTTTATTATTAAGATGTATATTGAAATTGGCCTTTTTTGTGTTTTGGGAGGGGAGAGTCTTCTGAAGATTTCCTCTGGGGAAAAACAGGATGATGTGGGATTCTACTAACTGAAACCCCCATTGTACCTACTTCGGGTGCAAGAGGCTCTGGGATCTCCCACGGAACGCACCGATGCGATATTGGCCTAGGCGACGAATACACCAAAGTTAGTATAGCATAAATATCAACAGAAAACTCACAAATAACAAAATCAATCGAAGCACAAACGCAAATTGCGATGCTTCATATTTGTTTTCCTGCTTCAACACAAATGTATACTGTCCGCACCACACAGTAGGATTGTAGTATCGAAGGGCATATTTAAATTTCTATTTGCAATTATATCGCGACCCGACTCGAGCGTCTATCGAAATGGTTATCGACTGACGTCAGCAATGATGCAATCTGCCTCACATCAATCGTGTCCCGTCACACGGATCACGTTCGTAAACATATAGGTTGATCTACATCACATACATCGCTATGGAGTCCTGTGATTTGGATGCGAACGTATAAAGCTTACGTCATTTAGGGGGTATACTATGTCTATACTAGTTCTAGTAGTTACTAGTAACGCAACGCTTATGATGAAAATTAAGGTAAACAACTTCACTAATAATATAAATTCTAATTTGAGTTTGTTTGTTATGCTTTCACTCCTTGACGATCGATTACACAATATTGTTGACATAAATTGCTATTTTAAAAAAGCATTATATATTTAGTAATCACTATTCTGATTTGTAACGCAAATAAAGAGATGTTTGTGTCTTATGGATAGCCGGTTGATTGGTTCCTTTTGCTACATCTTTTCTTTGTATTAATTATGTAATGAATATAACAAAATTTAAAATTATGAATATATTAATTTTGTATATTCTCAAATTAAGCTCAAAGCTGAATCGATCAAAAAAAGTGTTAGTTTCCAGGCTGATCGAGAAGTGCCTCAAAAATCACTGCAAAAATATGTTGATTTTTGATGTTTTTAAGTTTTACACTTTTTCGGTCTAGCCCCTCAGCCCGCAAACAAACAAATAACATATATAGATAACGAAATCCATTCTAAAAATTGAGCTTTCTCAATGAGAATTTTTATCAATTCCAATTTCATCGCTAATAAATTCTAATAACCTTAATTCAACATCAATATTTTCAATAAGAACAGCGTACATTTGTAATAAGTATGTAACAGCAAAAAGCACGTATCGGAAACAGAAAATAATTGCTGTAATATTCCGAACGACAGAGTCAATTCAGAAAATTAATGCTTGCAAGTAATTTCTTGTGCAAAATAGCTTTTAACTCGTCTCTCCTCAACGCTTCACTACGGCGATTTCATCATTGTGAGTAATATTCGGTATCCCTTTTACTAACAACTTCGCATCTGTTTATGTGAACTCAGAAAATAAATATTAAACTACATGCATAGTATGGACAGATGAAAAATGCTAAGTTCGAACTTAAATGTAATATATATATGCGCTCCTGCCCGTAACCCAGAGGGGTAGGCAGAGACCATGGATTTCCGTTTGGTGCGATCCTGACACACCTCTCTCGCTTCTTCTACATTCATACATCTACGCATACATGCTCGTCGGTTATGGGTGCTCCTTATATCGCCCTTGTTTACTAAGCCACTAATTTGATCAATATAAGTTTTCCTGGAGCGTCCCCTACCAACACTGCTACTGACTTTTGCAACATAAATTTGTTTCGTTATTATCTTAAAACTTAAAAGTTATTTACACAAAATCATGTCGAATAGTACAGTTATAACAAAAAAAAACCTAAGCCAAACTTAATTTTAAAGAGAAAAGATTTGATTGTTTGCACCGGATTAATTCACAAA
>JWHW01011123.1:126571-137457 GCA_000931545.1 Papilio glaucus
CGTTATTATGCTTGAATGTATACGGTATGTATTTAAATTATTATTTACGTTAGATTTCAAAAAGCGATAAGTTACTGGTACAGTTGACTAATAAATAATCGAAATAAACTACTAAATTTTTATTTAATACCACAGTGAAATATTATTTTAATATAATAATATTAATTTAATATATAATGGCTTCCTACTATCTTTTACGATAGTTATTGGTGTTTGTAATGACCGCATTATTCGAATATAGCTGTTTCCGCTATGTATGTATGTATGTATGTATGTATGTATGTGTACGTTTGCTCGTTTATGAATGGATTTCGTCGAAACAACATTTGTGTCGTAAAATAGAAATAGTTTGTTGAAGTATAACATGGTATCCTATAAATCTGCGTCGTTTAAACAGTCTAGCACGGAAATTTTAAATGTAATTTTCCTCGGCAATATATTAAGCACGGACGACAACTTGACAAATCCAGAAATAGTTAACTCACAAAACAAATGAATATTCAAAGACTATTAAACAAGTGGCGTACAAATAAGAAACTCCATTCACTCAAAGCAGCAACAAGAGCACGCGACGTTGCAACATGAATATGAAGATGAATAAATCAAACAATCGCCTCAATAAAGTCGACCGCAAGGGCCAAGACCGGTTAAGGTCGGCTAGAGATACCCGCACGTACCCACATAGAATAGTTAAGCATTGAGCCTCCGCAATTCTGTGTATCCGATGTTTGTGACATAAACCTACCTCATTATCGCACATTACCTCATGCAATCGTCGCTTTACATACAACTACTTACTATATCTGTATATTATACGTATCTTTATAGGAATTTGTTTAGTTTACATGTAGTTATATTGTAAAAAAATTGGTAGGACAGAAAGGTAATCCCAAAAATCCCCGTATCTAGTTTAAAACGTCTTCAGCTTACCGACGTTATTTCGGTAGACAATCGTAGGCTAAATTGTTGGTAAATATTTAAGATGTAAAGTTAAATGGGTTTCGAACGAGCAATAACATATTAGTGGCAGAATTTAATTTACTAGTGCCCATTGTAATTGATAATAAATAAAAATACTATATGCTTATCGACACGCAATTGTAAATGTTAAGAAAGCGACGAGTCATAAATAACTTAAATGCATATTCTCCACATTTTCTCTTTAAATTGTTTAAAGCGAAAATCTTCAAACCGACGCTGTGTCAGATCAGTTTAAACCAGCTTAATTAAATACGTAAAATGTTGACGAAGAAGCAAAAACTTATATTGTTGACTACTTGATTGGTGTCTTAATGATTGGGCTACATTATTATGGTCATGACGTCATTGCACCACCAGACTCACAGGTGCCAATCCGACACTCTCATTTACATTCCTGTCTCTTTATTCCTACGACCAAAAATGTACTTTATTATTGTGAAAGAAGATTGAATTTGTTTTGATAGAAATGTGCGATATAAATCGTTGTATGGTGAGGTGGTAATGATGAAACAGCAGCGACAAGATTGTGTTTCGAGATTAATGAACGTACGCTTAACTCAGTCCGACTGCTGAGCGACAACTGCTTTCAACAACTGGCTAATAGATCTGATAGTACTTATGTTTGGTTGCACTAGGATTTGCACCTGACTTTCACCTCTAGTTTGAAATCGATAGTAAGACACAGATAACAGAGCCAATTTAGACACTTGAATATTTTTATTATATATTTCAAGTATATTATCATTTTGTGAAAAATACCTATGTAAATTATTAATAGGTAATAATATTTACATTTGACAAAATTTACCCAAGCGGATGTAATTTTACACGATTTTAATAGTTTTAATATTCGAACAAACAAACATGGATCATTATTATTTTTTTATTACAGGAAAGATTACTTTTCCTCGATAGCAAACGTCTTTGTTTGACCAGCGTAATTGGCATTTCTAGCAATTGATACAATGTCTAGACAGAAATAATTGATATTTTATGAAGTAAGTATTGTTTTTACAAAACAGAACTTATTGTCTATAATATCATATTATAATCTAATTTAAAAATAATTCCATCTTAGACGCACGACGTTAGCTTTGGTGCTCAAATTCATTTTCGGTAGCAATCATTTAAAACCTCGTTCGTTTCGTTTGTGTAAAGCCCAGCCAGGTGAATTTTAATACGTAATAATAAATACAGAATATGCTAAGTACTTCGGGATAATGTAGCAATCTAATTAGATATGTTACATACCTCCGGTTGGAAAACGCGGTATCTGGAGGTATATATAAATCTATGCATTTCCTCTTCACAATATAAATACGAGTATAGATAAATCGATCATCTAGTGATAAAGTAACGTTATTGGCAGTTATGACAATAGAAACATATGAATCATGCTATGAAAGCGACCGTCCACAATCCATTGCCGCGCCCACGTCCGATCATAAGCATGCTATTTAACGGTAAGTATATCGATGATAATTCAATTACATGGCTAAATAGCTACCATTAACAGATTTGTCTTACTTAACATCCTGACGTATTAAATTTAATGCTCAACGTCGCCATTTAATTTAACTTTGCTTAACACATAACAGATATTTATTGACGTTATTATTTACAGTCAAAGGGCAAATGTGATTGAACCCTGTAATATTGTAATGCATGATGTTCTCTCGTCACATAAACCATTCCTTCCGCAAATAACTCGTATTTTAAGTATAGATAATAATTAGTTGATGGAACTTGTGTTGGTGGTGAAAGTCGCTTACCATCTTGTGAAAAACTTGTTTGCTTGTTTGCCCCACATATAAAACAATCGTGTTTTTATTTTTTAGTCTTACCTTTTTACTGACTGCAATATTTTCCATAATCAACATACACTATTAGCAGACACATTAAAATTGTATCTGAAAATAATAATAACCTTTATTGGATACTAAATATTTCATTCTTCGTTGTCATGTCTCCTCTAAGCTAACTTATATTAAAAAGCTTTCCTTACTAGTATTTTGTTAATATAATTTACAACTAGATGTAGAGATGAGAGATGCTCTGCGTTGTCATCTCTCACCGTAAGCTCGGGTTTTTTTCAAAAGATAAGAATTCTAATAAAGACATCTAGTCCTGTCCTTCCTTCCTTCCTTTCAGCTTCCAGTCGTCCACTGCTGGTCGTAGGCTTCCCCCATTGATCACCATAAATATAACCTCGACATCAGTTAGTGAAATCGAGAGGTACATGACAATATAAGTAGGTAACTGTATGCCTCATTATGTACCCGAAGGCTACTTTCCTTTATTACTCATTACTAATTGCAAACTCCCATATTTTTTTACCTCACCGGCTATTAAAGAATGTTCTTAAATCCGATTTTGAGCTTTTGAAAGCGGTGCTTCCAAAACAAAAGCGATTTATTTCCGCTATATCTACCTTGGAAGTACATAAAATGATTTAGTGTATAGAGTTTTTCAATCCCAATTTCATCCCCTCCTGCTCTTTTCCTTACATAACCCTCGCTTCCTTATAATTAAATACGGTAGTTTCGTATACTTAGATCCCGAGTTTATAATACTTAAAAGTAAGTAAAGTAATCATAGTAGTAAGTACTAGAAAATGAATCATAAAGTAAATCATACTAAAAACTCGAATACAACCTTGGTTCGTTCATACTTTGGGTTAACAAAAGAAGAGGGACAGCGGTTCTATATGATACAACAGCAGGTAAAATAAACTTCTAAATCAATATATTTTTAATTTAAAATTATGGACGATGTTAAATGACTGATGGCGACGTCTAGCAAAGTAGGCGACTTTCCGTCAAACCTAATACGCGGTTGTGTCAGCTCGTAATTGAGTTGTCGTGTGAAATTACCGTTTATTAGCAATGTTACGATTGCAGCGCTCTACCTCATTATTTTGTCTACTGTGGCGCTTATTTGTAGCTATTTGTCAAACCTTCCCACGTGGTAGACATGATACTTATATTTCACTTTAATTTACTAAAGTGAATTATTATTATCTATTTTAAATAAACGAATTTTTCTAATCTAAATAAACTAATCTAAATTGAAAGTAATTGAAAAATTATTAAGGATTACCGACAAAAATGAAAACTCAAAACACGTGGGAAGACGCGACAATAGTTCAAAAATAATACAATTCAAAATTGAATACAAGAATGATAAATAAAAAAGTTCGTCGAAATTGTCCCAAATTCAAATAAGCATGTTGCGGACGCATGTTGAGCGTGTTGTTCACGCGATCCTATAAGATTATCCCCTATCAAATATCGTCTACCGCGGCTAAAGAAGTTTTCAATTTAAAAATTATCCAATTTATTATACTTTCACATTATTTAGCAGTATAGTCGAAAGATAAGTATGCCAATGCTATTTAAAACAACAAACAATTTTCATAACCTCACGCAAGATGATTAATGTGATGTAATATTATTATAAATAAATATATTTTAGTTTTCCTAGTAGGGTATTATGACAGCAAATTAAATCAGAAAACAATGAGTTGGCCAATTTATAAATAACATCTTCTAGCGCTCGTACCACAAATATGCGTCACTGACATTTGCTTTACTATGATATGACCATATTTGTAACTAAATATATTAAAATGTAACGAATTGATTGTCAAATAATTGGAATTGAAGATATTAATAGAGTGATATTATTTTGTTGGTCAGTTCATATTATGTCCATGTCTTTAAACTGTAAAATAGTCATATGACTAGAAAAACAAACAGTTACTTAACAGACTGCCTCGACCGAAGATATATCGTGACCTCACAGAACATCGTCTTGAAATAAAGTACCTCAAGGTTTCATCTGATGAATGTAGTGCGGTCCCCCCTTTTCACCCATTCGTTTTCTCTCTGTTCGCATTTCCTCATATTTCTGGCCCCTTCCCAAAAAATATATTTTTATTCCGGTTGTTGATTGATAGCGGTGACCATTTAACATCACTGGTGGTTGGCTCCTTCCACTACAAAAAAGCAACATCTAAATCAAGCTTTACATTCGATTCAATCAAAAACCTTTTTTCATCCGCCAAAGTGGAGCACATGTTTATTTTAATGCATAGGTGCAATTAATTAAGAGTTAATGAAGGAAAAGTTTTATTCGTCCTTTTATGTGCGCAAGTAAATGGTAAAAAAAATATTTTACGCAGTTAATTTTCCATAATATTAATATAAATTTATATTCAAAATGTGATCGATGAATAGTAATATGATTGCTTAGTAAAACGTACACTTTGGCTTTATTGATATATAGAAAGTTGAAAATAAACATGTTACGTAAGTTTATTAAATTCTATGACGTACCTTCTTGTGAATTTCGATAGATACTATCAACTTTTTATTGATAGCAGTCATTGTAGTTGCGTCACATGTATTACCTCACCGTCGGTGTCTGTGATTGTATTTGGGAATAACTGTTTGAGTCATATTGCTAGATCCTAGTAGGCAATAAAGGATTTGATAAAAAAAAACTATTAAAAATTAATCACTTAAATATTAAGCGAAGTCATCATTTGTTTCTTCCTAATTATAAGAATTTTGATCTGCTGCATCTGCCCCTTCTTAAAGGTAAGTTAATCAATATGTTATGTTTATCAATATATCTCATAAAACACAGAAATGTGTTTGAACATATGTTATTTGGAATCTCCTATCAAGTTCCATCTACACAATATCCCAGAATAAGCGTAATACTAGAAAAAGTTAAAGATTTTATTCCTTTAAAGTACTGTCGCCGTACGAACACCTTCTCAGTCGTTTTCTAATCCATTCCTCTATCAAGTCGTCTTAAAGTTCTAAGTGTACTACTTAGTATTACGCGAACAACTGAATATAAAATTATACTGCTAGACATACAAGGTTCAAAATAGTAAACACTACTAGTCAATGTGAATTTCGAATAAATTAAATTAATGTTCTATTTAATTGTGAGTATGTGTCAATGTCCCAGTCCCTGGTGCAAGCAAATGTCGACTTTAAGGTGACGGAATAATTTAACCAGACTATTCATCAGGTCACGAACAGAAGCTTGATACCAAAATATTGATATATAAACACGAAAGCTTTTAAAGAACGGGGTTATTTCTTTTACTACATATACTCATGGTCTAGTATTGTTGATTGTTTTCCTCGCTCCTTTACAACTTAGTAAAGTAATACGCCCTTTCACCGCAAGACGAATCAAACTTGTGCGATTGCATTTAACAAAATATTGACGGAGCCATCTCGGTTAGTATTTTATTATTTGATTTGAAATCCACCGAGTGTTATGTTACGTATATAGCGAAGGTTTTAACTCAGCCGTGTTTAACTAAGTCGTATGTCCAAACAGAGACATGTGACACCGCTGGACGGCGCGTGCTCGTGCCCGGCCTCTCCCCTCCGACCACTCTTGCATTGTTCAAATTACAAATATGGAATTGTCTTTGTTGAATTTTATTTACAATAATTAACAGTTACATAGAAAGTTATTTAATTTATTTCAAGGTTAGTTATTTAAATGTGCGTTCAAGTTTACAAGATACCACTTTTATGAATGTTTAGTACATATGAAGCATTTTATTACTCAATTCTATTCGGATTGGCTTTTTACTTAAACAAGAAACTTATAATGTATAATTATAATAAGAGAAGAGAAGAGAATCCCGCTGATGAAGGACCTACGGTATTATCTAAAACTAGTCGGTACCTACACCGATTAGACTTGAGTTGAGCCATTTTAATTATTGAGTACATACCATTCTTCGGTCACATTAGTGTTTAACATCGCACTTGATGGCAGTCCCCACTAGTTTATTCGTTGAAAAAAAAAAACAATATTTAACAAAAATATAGCTACGCCGGCGAGGCGGGCGAGATGAAATTCGTAGAGAATCGACATAGTTTCCATTGGCTAATATTCTAATGTTTATTGCTAATGTTCATTTAAAAGAAAGCTAGAGAAAGATAGAGGTCTGGAACTACCAACAATGGGTGCGATGGTAATAAAGGGTTATTGATGAAAAAATCCAGGTATCGTATGGATACCAAGAGGTTGTTGCGATCGGATTAGTTAAGATAATAAAAGGTTTCCGGGCGGACTTTAAATTAATAATGGATATAATCGCTCTCCGAAAAATGAGATTGCTAATTTTGTAAACGGTATACCTCCCCCTCCAGTAACCACTCCAGGATTTTTACATCTTTTATTTACTTAATTCTATTATATATTATTGTACATTAATATTTATACGTAATAGCATAATCTTTTAGTATACAACACGTAAAATTTGCGCAACACAAGCAGTAAAACAAAACGACGAACATAACATTGTGCATAAATCGAACATAAAACAAACATGTCACGAACAACAAAACCCTAAGCCTAGGCCAAAATAAGATTAGTCTAAACAATTGTCTCCGAAGTGTGCGATTGCATCAAGTCTCCCCATTGTTTTATCGGCATATTTTGAAAGGCATCTATTTATAGAAATGAGCCACCGCTGTAAGAAATACCACCGCGCCGCTGTGATAATTCAAATTTATTGTGAGCGTGTACGGCAACACCAGCCTTTTAATCTCTGATACCACATAGAATTTATTTGACAAATATTTTGCGAAACAAAGGTGTCCAACTCCACCCGTATTTCGTGGCATTATGCATTGCGAAAGACGCTATTTAAAGAATACTGATACCATTGTAATAGATCAAAGTATTTAATAAATTTTCGGAGTTACATTCTCTCACAGACCTCTTCATCTTATATTGGAGAGACTGAAAGCTGAGAGATACAAACGTTGGCCGAGCGCCGCAAAAATAATTTAGTTTAATTGATCTCGATCTATCGCTATGACAACAAAATATTTTCTTTTGAACTTAAAAAAGGTATAAATTTAAAGCCTATACGAAAACCGACTTAATATAATACAAAAAAGGTGAATATATTGCAAAAGTTATATCTAAAATATATTATGTCTATTAAACGTAAGAAAATATAATGACTTTTCATTTAAAATTAAGCTATTGATATATCAGTGCTACCCGTACGAAGCCGGGCCGAGTCGGTAGTATCTTGTTGTATTGTGAACTAATCGGGTCATAAATGCATATTATCCCAAAAACCTCTGGTTGGGCAGTAGCCTAATTGCTAGAATGGATAGACATCTTTGCATGTTTTCTCTTTTTTTAGTAACAACTTTGATGAAATAGAACTAAAGATACATCATATGGATTTTGGACTTCTGGAGTCGACTACCTTTGTCAATCTTATGCTTTACATTTATGCCGAACAATGATTTTTAAAAGTAATTAGTTTTACAGTAAATATTAAATAAATATTATTGAAAAAAAAATAACATATATAAATGGCTCATGTTTGCGAAGCCCGCTTACTCGGAACAAATACAAAAATGTTAAATAATGTAAATAATCTTGGTTTTCCGCAAACACGGACATTCTTGAAGTACATTGTATACCTAAAATATATGCATACAATACGAGGCCCTTAGTGGCCAGTCATTCATTCAAGGCTCAAAGAATTGTAAACTCAAATTATCAAACTCGCACAATTCATTGGTACGTTAATTATTTTGAACAATATTAAATCTCTATCCATTCCAATTTATATCAACAAAATAAGAGTCATTGTTTTACATGATTCATGTACAAAAACTTGCCGCAAAACATATGTTTATGTGATTCAACAAATAATCTTAATAATTTACCGCTTGATAACCCTAGATAGTAACCGTGTTGTTACTTATTTTTCCATAACAAAACAACAAAACGCGTCTAAAAACATATCGTCAATGAGCATTCCAATTTGCAACCGAATTGTAATTGATGTCATTCACTGCAAATCCGTTATTCTTAAAACAATTTAAGTTATATCTTGTTTTGTTGGTTCGACAAAAAATAAAAACATGTTGCTTTGCTCGTGCGAGAAATCCGTTCTTATTACAGCTACTTGTTATTGACACGTGTGCCGTCTGCCCACTATGTTTTTTATTAACATTGACATGTCACAATTTGATTAGTAAAATTTAATTATCTATGTATATACTTATAAAAGAAGAAACTGACTGACTGATACATCAACGCACAGCTCTGATTTATGTTTTTAAGCAGGCGAGTACTAAAAAAAATTCTTAAGTCCATCAGGGGATGGATTAGGGATGGGGAAGGTAAGAGGATGAACTAACCTAACCTAATCACACAAGTAAGGGATGAAAGTTTGTATGGATAAATTTTTGTTATCCATGTAAGTTGATCTCAGATCTATATAATCAATCGTAATAAATAAGTTTCAGCTTAGGCTGGACAATAGTCAGTTAAATTAAATTGCACGGCGGGTGAAACCGCGGGGCATAGCTAGTCGATAGATAGATAAAAAGACACAACTTTTTTTTTGTGACAACTAATTCGTATATCAAAAAAATCAACAAGTTCTTTTTTATCTTTGTAACTTAAATATTTTTTATTCGTTTTAGAATACGTTGATGAAAGGTGGAATATAACAATTATTTGCATTTGTTTTTATCGAGTCAAGTGTTTTGAAGCCGATGAACATAAAGCTTGGATACATGTTATCTCTCATTTTACTATTAATTCATAATTGCAGACCACCTATGCATGTCTGAATTGCATGGATACTAATATCATACCATGTAAAATATAATTATACTAAAACTAAACTTCAATATATATTTAACATCCAAACTAATAGTTTGACGGCTGATTGATAAGTGTATCATTAAATTAATTATGTGTTCAAGGCTTTTAGTTGTTTTTTTCAATAATGATGTAATGATTTGTTTCGGTGTTATATGTCATCGTTGTTATATTCACTTGCATATATAGGCCACTATCAAATTTAAAGATTAAAAATCATATTTTACAAAATATATGTGATAATAAATGTAACTCCCTCAAGGACTGAACGTGCCTATGATTTTTTCACTCGGAAAAGCACTTTAATTGCATAAGCATTGTGCCTATGTATTTAGTGAAATCTATTTATAAGAGTAATTGTAAGTATTTTCACGATGATTATTTAATAGCTGTTTTATGTATTTTGAAAATCTTACTTTTGACAACAAATACGGATGTCGAACGTCGAGCTAATGTACGCACGAATACACATATGTATTTACACGGGTAATATCTCTCTATATCAGTGTAGTGTTTTTCAAAAACATGTTTAATTTAAATAACATAAGAATGTATTTTTAAAATCCTACATAACCTTATACGTTAATAAAGAATTATTCATATCGTACGCAACAAAGATTTGATAAAATCTGCCTGTCAAATTAAAAGCAAATATATTGCATGCAATTGTTTTGACAATTTAAATTAAAGCTGCAAAACTTGCGTAACCAAAAAACGAGAGAATAAATCGAATAAATGAAATACGTCGGTAAACAGACTGGACCCCCGCTAAGCCTAATTGGATTAGTGTACCTAACGGACAGGATATAAATAACTTTATAGGTGTTTCTGAGAAACGTACGCACGTGAACTCACGAAAACTCATTCATCGACATTGAGTGTATCATGTGTGCACGACGTCTAGACCATAACGTCACGTCTTTAGGCAAATTTTCAACCGTATTGGCACAGAAGGATTGCTATGAATCAGCGTCGAAAACAATCATAATTTATGCCGTAAAATTTATTTATTCATTTACTAACAAGGCTAAACAGTAATGTAATAAGTTTTACTGTAATTTACCCAAAATATCGCCGTAGAATAGTAAAATATCTAGGCTATCTTATTAGATAAACTATTTTGTATTTAAAACGAGAAAGGCACCGAAGACGGTTTTGTATTTCGAATAATCTAAGGAGCATTCAAGCCATATTTTTAACCGACTTCAAAAAGGAGGAGGTTA
>JWHW01011123.1:139666-151201 GCA_000931545.1 Papilio glaucus
AGGCTTCTTTGGTTTAGAACGTACTTCTTTGTTTTCTGTTTTGAATTAGTTTGTAAGCTTTTTCTAGTGCTTTTATTTTAGTAAAGTTTGAGTTTAATTCGTCGTGTTATTTTCAAATATAGAAATTGTACTGCCAAGTATGAGCATGTAATTAACATCGTATAGCATAGTTCGAAATTAGAAAAAAACTTTCCTCTGTTCTAACGTATTGAAAAATGGAAACCGAAAAATACATACCACAGACACAAAAATACATAGAGCTGAGTTAACCATAATATACATTTAATATTTAAAAATTAAAAAGTGATTGATAAATGACATACAAATGAAGTTACTAATGCAAGCACCGTGATCCATTTGGTCTTGCTTGTCCTAATTTGATCTTATATATGGTTCCCAACTACCCATGGGGTCTGACGATGAAAATCAGGCGAAAACGTTGAGCGACATAGCATAGACGTCTGAGCAGGCCGTCTTATTACGTCATACGGCCAACTTTGACGCATGCGTAGTGGAGGTATGAACATACTGTGTGGCAAATATACAATCGATATTTTTGCGCATTGTTTCTAAGAAATCCTAAAATATGTGCCTATGCCCATGTTTGACCTAGTTATGACGAGATTGCAAAAAATATGATTTTAAATATTTCAAATGAAATCAAAAGTGGTTTTGAGTATACAATATGTTGAGAAAGTCTATAATTAACAGTGGATGATGCATGCTGGTGAAATAACTAAAGTAAATCAATGTAAGCGTGTACGAGATGGTTGTTTATAATTTATCAATCATAATACATTGATAAATATCGTGAACTTCTGTTATAATCAAGGTCAGAGGTATCTATGCAGCCAATAAGATCACCTGACTACATAAGTAATTTATCACAGGTAATTTATGTACATAGCCTCATGAAATGAAAGAGCTGTTGTATTTAATTAAATTCTTTCTTCCACTAAAACTTACTTTATGCCGATTCTCTAAAACTATATGGTGTTTAGTTTAGTTGAACTAGCAACATTATTGCTATTACTATGTAGTTTTACAAATGTGTTAGACTCATATTTTCTTACCTATTTACTTAAATATTGGCACTGCAAAAGCCAAGGAAACCATATTCTTAAAATTTATGAAAATAAAATCCAGGAAATGTAGGAATTGAAGTGATCATAAGTTGAAACTTAAATAAACCAAATTTTTTAACCAAATAGAGAATCACTTTTTGGGATAAAAGTAGAAATGAGATATTGAAATTATATGAATTAGCGAGAAACTGTTTTATTTACTAATTAAGTGCCACGATAAGGTAAAGTGTAGGCGATTATAAAGCATCGGACAGAAGCACCCACAGTGCGCGGAAGTGGCGTAACTCGGCGGCGGGAGATTACGATCTCGGACGTGGGTTGTCTGCTACACTTCGCTCTATCACGTGCTATGGTGCACTCTGAGTAGACACAAGGCAACTATGGAACAGTATGCTTAATGTTGAAGCTGTTTTATTTAAAATTTGTTAAAATTAACAACACATGATGTATGCACGTTAAGATTATCACAGATAGTGAATTTATTATTTGTGTATATGTGACTGTGATAAAGATTATACTGTGTCTTAATTAACAAAAAACTATTCGGTAGATTTTATTGAGAAAACTAAAAAATACGGACCGATTAAAAGCTTTCCTGTATAGCTTTAAGAAAAATTATATTTGTTTGTAATGTCCTATATGGATTCCTAAATCGTCTGATTTTCTCAAAATTACAAAACTAGTGATTAGTTCTGCAAACTTCTGCAAAGCTTCTTGGCAGAAAATGAATAAAGTTTTTGCCGTTAGCAAGTGTTTCCGCATAATTTAACCAATAATTTTACATTTAATACTATACATTATTGTATTTAACACGGCAATAACTCCATACGAGTTTATTTCAACGTTAGGTTATGTTCCATTCATCTTCGCGAACAAATCAAAGAGCGACTCCTCTTCAGCTTCCCTTCATTCATTGTAGCAGAATGGCGTAGGAATATTCACTTTGTTATGTTGCAGACACAATCGGCCGCATTGTGCGGGGCGGCTATGAAAATAAATGGGATTCACGGACCTCGGTCGCGGGACTGTGCCGTGCTGTACTACCGATAGGTATCTAACTCTTGGAACATGTTTTCGTCTGCCCTTCTGTTGGTATAAGCTTTGAGTTTACAATAACTGTACGAGAGAAAGTTTTGTTCAGTAAAATATTAAACAACATTTAACACGAGTTCTTCCATTTTTTGTATCCGTTTGTTTTTGTAAATGTTATGCGGTTCGTTTATATATTACCACTATCTGCAGATTTAAAACTATCATATCCTTTCGTATTTTCAGAAAGTAATGGCTATGCCTAATAACTAACATCTTAAGTAATTTGTAATATAATTTGTGAAATTTTTAAAGTTAAGCGCATCGGTTTGTCACCTCTCCGGTTGATACTGAATACTTTTAATTCCAACTGCTTCCCAAGTCCAATTGTCGTCAGTCGTCCAGATCTGGAAGTGAGGTATTTCTTTGAGTGTACATTACGAAATAGGTAGCAGGCTATATCTTACAACTCTGTCGAACATACGAATCTCTGTTATGAATCACTACTGGCGACGAGAAATGGGTTGTTTAAAAAATGTAAAACGCAAGAGATCACGGAGTAAAAAAGTTGAACCGGCTTAAGCCACTTCGAAGACCGATATTCACCAAGAAAATCTTATTCTATACACTAGGTGGGATTTCAAAGGGATAATTTTATAAATCGAGATTCCACCGGAACAATATCACTGTTAATTCTAAAGTTTAATGTGATCAAATAGATAAAGTGATGATTCATTCAAACATAAAAGGTCAGAATTGGTCATTATAAAAGGGACCTATACTTTTCCAACACGATAATTCGAGACCTCATACAAGGCTTGCATGGGAAGTATTACCACCATATTGTCCACATTTGGCACCTTCGGACTATGAATTGTTCCTTCCCTTCAAATGTGGACTTTTTTGGATTACATGGAACATTTTTTCCCAGTAAAGACTAGAAGTACGCCTGGAATTAATCTCCTGCCCGAAATATGGCAAAAGTTATTGGAATAAAATGTAGAATACATCATTTATAAAATGTTAATACACTATCATTTAAAAGAAAAACGAAATGACTCAACACGTTTAAACTGAAACGAGCATAACCAGACAATAACCGTTACAACGTTAACAGACTATTTCAAATCATAATCATGTAGATACACGTTCTAACAAAATCCGATAATTGTAATATTGATGACAGTATATACGTCAAAGCCGTATCGGGATATTAATCATAGTAATTCCCTATTGATAGACATGATTGCTTGTACAAATATCCTGTAATACGCGGGCCGAGTACGCCGCCCCACATGTCTCAATGTGATACTATTATATAGGTAATATTATCAGCGAGTTGTAAACGTCAAAGTGTTTTACTCGCGTACGACGTGCGATAAATTTGCGGACGAGTAATAGTGTCGCACGTTTATAGTATACTAGCCGTTGCCCGCGGCTTGGCACGCATTCGTTTCTTATTATCTATTATATTATAACTTTGAATTATAGGTAAATTTCAAAAAGTTTTTATTGTCCTGTTGTACATTATCATGGCAATAGATTTAATAGGGTAAAAAGTAGCCTATGTACTTTTATGTGCTCCTGATAATGTGTATGCAAAATTTCACGATGATCGGTTGAATGTGTTGCAAACAAACAAACTTATATTAGCTTTTATAATAGTTGGGATGTTTAGTATGTAACCGGTTTGAATATACACAAAGTTGATTACAGGCTCTAGAACAATATCTATTACACGATATGAGATAAAAAATATAATAAACATTTCTGAGACGAGTCTAGTTCTTCTATCTATCTAGATTAATGCCGAGAAGATCAAGAATTTTAAGAAAGTGAATATCCCCGATTAAGGGACGGTAAATTAAATTTCCTTTCAGTTTTACTTGTCCGCTATGGAATTCATAATATTGCTCCACTTATGTGTATCGCCAGTTTTGATTGCTTAAGTTTGAAGGCTAAGATCAGCCCTGAAAGTAGCAGCGTAATTCAAACGTCAATAGCCTAATGGTGAAAGGTACGCAAAATATTAGGGTCTGTGTTCGAATCCGCGATTCGGCTATTGGCGTAAACCATCGCCTAGCCACAAGCTTAACCTTAAAGTTAAAATAAATGAAAGTAAATTATTTACACAATCTACTTATATTTTATTTTAAAAAATCTTTAGAAATGTTTGATCTGATTTATGCTTCTTCTTCTCTGTCGTTACAGTCTTGACAGACTGGTCGTAGACACCATATAATTGGAGTGACCCGCTTCACTAGGTGCCTCCACTTCTCCCTGTCTCTTTTTTCGCACATTCGTGCAGAGGAACGTCCGCTGCCACTGTGACCTGATTGGTCTTCATGGGGGATCTACCTCATGCCCTTCACTTTTACTATACTACTAAACGCTCAATGGACTCATCATTGCGACTACATACGTGACCGTGAAGTGAGAATGCGAGCCCGAACAATCGAGGACAGGCGCTGTTTGATTCTGAGTTCCAAGAGGATTGAAATATTAGTTCGGAATGCGGTTCAGGGTATTTCCAGTCGATTCATACTTGACTTTTATTTCATAGAATATGTTGAACAGTAATGAAAACACATAAATGAAATCAAAAATTTTACTTTCTACTTTCAGTTTTTATGATCTAAGCATTTAAATACTTGGATCTTATAAAATCAGGCCTCTGTAAAAATGATCGTAGGCTGATTTAAGGTACGGAACGCCAAATATCTAAGACACTAATATCATTGGAAGCTTTTTCTTAGCAATTATTTTCTTTGGCACTAAGCGCATCGTAAATAGGTACTTGAAATACCAATTCATAAACATGTCTTAAAATGGAAGTTATGGGACTAAAACATCTCGATCCTACATAAAGGTGAGCTAAGCATAGATTGTTATAACTAAAACAACCTTACCATACTTTGTTCCCACACGACGTCATTAGTGTTCCACAGTTCTAAATGGGCGCATGAATCTGTCAACATTCACCTGTCGTAACGTTGCCATTTTCGGTGTTTGGAGCCTGATTCATAGTAGAATCGTGGGCGGGCGGCGTTTCATAACGTCACAGTATACGTCACCGGATTTAAACTACGACTATAATAAGGTCGAGTGAAATTCTTTTTGAATGACTTATTGTACCAGAAGCGGCATTGTCTGATTCATTTCATAAGAGGTATCTTAGTGATGATTATAAAACGTGACGAAATTTAGTTAATAGTTAATATGTGATTTAATATTTTTACTTATCATTTGCAGAATACAACGAAAATGTATTTTAATATTATTATTCCTATAAAATTTACATTCAGGGTAATTTTTTTTTCGAATCTTGCGGCATTGAATAATTTGTATGGACACATATAGACGATACATTGTTCTGGATTATAATATCTCCACTTACGACTTTATTTTATGACTCAGTAGTATTTCCCCGGTGGAACCGACCTACCTGCAACTGCTTCAGCTGCTATTGACTCTATCACTGTTATTTCCATAGTTAAAGTCAACATTAAAATCCATATCTTTTGAGGATGATCTGTTTTAATAATAAACTACGTCGCATGGGATGAAGAAGTGTACTGTGTTCTTCTTCCAAATTTACAGATGACCTAATAAATATGACGGGAAACAGATGGATGCGGATAGCGGACAATCCATATTGCGGAGGGGATTAGAGAAGACCTATGTTAATGTTGTATTATGAGTTAAATATTATACGAAACTTATGATCTTACCTACCTACTATAACTTCAGTCTGTACATAGGTTCTTAATTTCAAATTTGGACTTATGCAAATCAAATTCTGATGTTTCCATGACAATTTCTTAGGTAAAAAAAAATTGATTTGCAAAAAGCAAATGCAAAATGCTGAATTTGATTTGCAAAAGTCCGAATTTAAACTTAAAAACCTTAAAAGCTAAATGCACGTCATATGTCGACAGCATGTGTTTGTTGCACTAGAAGATGGATATTTCTCAACGTGAATTTTGTTCGTTTACACGGTCAGACGAGTCCGTATACACATTTCGCAACAATTCTCTAACTGCTCAAAACGTGTTAGGAAAGCTGCAAACAAGTACATGCTACGCGTCTCTATTTATTCGTAAGTCATCTTAATAGTAAAAACCTCCGTGTTTTACTTTGGAAAGTTCATTGAAAAGCAAATACATGGCTGCACTAGACTATTACAGAATATAGATGTGGCTAAAGTGACGATAGCTTATTTCGCAGTCGAGTACGGTTTCATACACGTGACTTTAAAGTAAGATTTACTGATGATCTCGTTGTGTGCGATAAAATAAATATAGCTGGACTTTAATGCCATACAAATTTGATGCACACACATACATAATCAGCTGATCTCTATGTGATTTTAAAATAGAAATAAATAAAAAATTACAAGTGATGATAATCTTTGACCCGTTTTAAGCATGAAACAACCGATATCTTTTGCTCACAAGTTTAGAAATGCCAAAAGGTTTTCAGATACCCATACGTACGGGCTCGCTACGTATCAAACTATTACGAGTACTCCTAATAACTAAATAATTCTAACGGACTTAATTATAATTATAAATAGTAAGTATCGTTCTTTTTACGGAGCCTATTTCGCGCCAAATATGACATTTTTGTGGTAGTTGACGACGTGGTTGTGTTAATTATTCGTGTTCTCTTTTAATATTTTATCTATGAAATATAATATTAGTCGAAATAATTTACTGATATTTCTCTTAACTATTCCAATTAAGCTTAGAGTTGTGCTAGGACATGGTTCACGACAAAAGTAAAATGGCGGACTCGAACCTCAATGTTGTGTATATTTCGCAGTCCGTACCCTTAACCATTACGCTGTTGGCGCTTTTGGGTGGGTGTATTCAGGAGCCTAGATCACCAAATATTTACACACATTAAAATTAATACTATATAATAATGGCGCTGTATAATATTGATTTAAGATCCGACATAACAAATGTATATCCTAATATGTTATTTGATCAGGACCTATCGGAACAGGACATATGAGCACGTCAATGGAACTCGAGTCTAACATTCTGTTGTATGTCAACATAAACTTGACCCCTAGAATCTCCAAGTGCATGCTACGTAGAGTTCAATCTAATTTGGATTCAACAATTTGACAGTATTAGCTTAGCTCGGCAATCCACTTGTAATTTATCAATGTACATATTATCTAACAGATCAAATAACAGAGGAGAGTATAAATTTGTTCTGCTGTATTTTATACTATATATAACCTCGTATTAATTACACCTCGATGCGTGATTCTCGGGGCAAATATTGCAAGTGACTAGCTGATAGCGCCCGAGCGAGCCCCAGCTTGAGCGGTCGATCATCTTACTTAAGTTATATAACGATGTGACTAATAACAACAACGGAACCATGCATGTGCTAATGAGTAAAAGTTGTATCACTTTCAATTTAACTTCATAATCACGTCATTCGTAAATTTGTATGTGATAAAAAACGTTACAATTGACTAAGACCAAAGCTATAGATAAAAAATCTGCATCGAATTCACCTTACAAATCTTGACTTTATTAAGACACAGACGATTATTTTGCGTATTGTGTAGCTAGGAAAAAACTGAGAAATTGAAATTACAGACATATCTGGTCTGTTCTGCATATTCGCTTCCCTAACAGTGATTTAATTTATGGCCATTTATAACAAAATAGTTATTTAAGTATTATTTTGTACGTATATAAATAGAACGCCAGGTAACTTAGCTCGAAGGCTCCCTCTACGGAGCTTTGAGCTAAGTTACTCTTAAAGAGGCTTAGGCTAAAAGTAAGTAAATGCCTCTAGGCAAACAGTGACCTTTCAGTCACCAAAAAATGTCTTTATCTACTAGCTACCAGGGACCGGCGTCTTTTATTTTTATGCCGCTTTATAATTTAAATCGGTTTATTAGTTGCCCAAAAACAAATCTTTTCTCTCTATAGTAAAGATTTTCTTTACAATCTACGTTATTCAATAAAAAAATTCTTTCACCTAGTGCAACTCTTTATATTTTCTTTCTTTAATGCGATTTAGCGGTAGAAAATCCCTATTAAGTCTAGAAATTGTACTAGTCGTGCAATAAACTTTAAGTAAATAAAATATTGAAAGCTGATTTAACTGTAAAACTGACGTAACCGTTTTAATTTGTCACGGTTCCTTAAGGGATTCTTTTAGAATATGAGGGTGATTAAAACTTTTCAAAACCAAAATTTGATCATGACCAAGTGAATCACTTCACCAATATAGCGTATGAGTTGTAATCGACCGACCTTCCGTTATAATTCTCGCGATAAAATCGATAATTTGCCACAGCGTTGACTATATTTGAACTTTTTAATTGGTTTGTTTACACGACTGTTCAATTAATCCGTTACGAATATGATTTCTTGTTTTTTATGCGATCATTCCAAACAATCCGTGCGATGATTACAACTAATTTTGGTCATTTCGTTGGTGGCCGCCACCTATCAAACAATCGCGCTTGGTAAGTACGGCCACAGAGGTGGCAAGGTTTTTTCCTCTATTAATGATAGAAGTGTTGCTGAAGTTTCTTCCGCCACTCCCAGCGCTAACGCTCTCCGAAGTGGTAGTAATGTTAGCTCTAGAAATTAATGTAATCCGATAATAGCTAAAGATCGAGCCGAGACTCGGCCCTATCGGGCACACTCGAATCGGAATGCTAAACGCGTTATGAGTGACAGCCCAAGGCGAGGTCCCCTCTCGGGGGTCCTTAAGCCCAGTCACTCCATGGAGCGTCCGCCGAAGCGACCTATAAGCTCGGCGGCCTCCCAATGCGGTAATAATAATAAAGAAACGGCACGAGC
This sequence comes from Papilio glaucus, assembly GCA_000931545.1. Taxonomy (NCBI): domain Eukaryota; kingdom Metazoa; phylum Arthropoda; class Insecta; order Lepidoptera; family Papilionidae; genus Papilio; species Papilio glaucus. Next base: position 148,623 of record JWHW01011123.1, read on the forward strand.
CGAGGCTCCCTCTACGGAGAGAGCCCTTGAGCTAAGTTACTCTTAAAGAGGTTTAAGCTAGGCGCCTTTAGCTGTAAATGCAGTTGCAGTTTCTGTCATTTCATCAAAGAAAACGTCGCATACGAAAAAAATATGAGAAAACGCATTTTCTTGATATATTTTTTTGTAATTTTTTCATATTTTTATTAGCTATTCTGCTTTTTGGGTCCGAGAGAAATGCAGAAAATCAAAGATCTGAAAAATCTTTACAATAATTCTTGAATTATAAATGGTGTAACTAACTCGACTTTGATTAATATACATACATATATGTAAAATCTACTACTATCTTTATTTCCGAGAACAAATTGCAAGTAATAAAAAAACTATGATAAAAAATCTGACCTTTTCACCTTTCATATCTAAAACACGAGTACCTCTAAAGCATCATGACCTATCACCCCTGTACGCTGACAAATCAATGTGCAATATTAGCGAGCAGTATGGGGGCGTGTGCGTGGGCTCACGTCCGCCGTGAAAGTACCGTGACTGATTGACTGGTACCAGGTGACGTGTTCATTGAACAATGGCCGAGAAATTACGTCTAGATTTTCAGGATGCAAGTCGGCTCTCTTAGGTTATTTGTTTAGCTATAAACCACGCCATCTACCGGTTAGAGTATGCAAAAGTTAACCATTATCTTTTATTAAATAAAAAGTATGGGTCAGAAATTCGATATAATTGTTTCCAGGTTTTTGCTTGAAAAGATCGCCTTATGAACTGCGTTGTTTGAAAATACCTTAACATAAAATGCCGTATGAAAATAATGTCCAGTCCAAATTAGAGACCTCAAAACGAAAGAAAATTACGGTGACCAGAGACATACAACAGCGTAAATCATGCACATAACGTTAATAACAAATATTAAGTCCCTCCGGGCAAGCAAAAGTAACTTTAGCCCGCAAGTTACCTAAGCTGAGCTTACTTGTCTCTGAGAATTAGCGTTCTCTAATGAACTTAATTGTTTGAACGGCACCGCAGCCTTGTTATTATTGCAGAGCGCGATTGCTAAAGTTCCTGATATGTTTAACTGTAACATAAACACACGTACCGTTATAGTTGCAAGCATATCCACTTTAAGTATCAGTATGTTACCGACCAATGGTGAACTTCGTCAGTTTATAATGGGACTAGACATATTATAAACTGTCAGCAAATTGTGAACTGAACGAATCATATATAAACGTGTCATTTGTCTACAGTTTGTAACTGTCGAAGTCAAATTGTGAACTGATGTTCTGCTTGCGTTATAACGTTAAGTTATAAGTTAGAACGGAAGATAATTAGAGGTTAATATGTTGGGTTGGACATGATAGTTACATATAAAAATATTAAAATGTTTAGCAAAGAAAAAAAATTGTTGCGTTTCACATGATACGTCAAATTACCAATGTTTCGGTTAGTTCACAACTTGCTGACAGTTTATATTATTCTTAGTCCGATTGTAAAATAACTACGTTCGCAATCGGTCGATGACATATATCTTATGAAGAGATCAAGAGTTTTACCTAATCAAACTATTTCAACTAAAATTACATCACTACAAAAAAAAGCTAACGAACGCGGTGTTAAATCAAACTGCGCCAAGTAATTACTTTTTGGTTATAGAATTTTGCTGGCTTGAATATTGTAGTGATTAGACCACCCCTAGTAATATCTGGGTTACGTGTATAAACTCTGGTAAATCCTCTCGGGCGTCCTCGAATCGGAATGCTAAACGCGTAATGAGTGGCAGCCCAAGCCGAGATCCCCTCTCGGGGGCCCTTGAGCCCAGTATATGGAGCGTCCGCCAAAGCGTCCTAATAGGCTTAGATGGGTAACCGCCCGATCCGAGGCTCTTTCTATGGTGGGATCTCTCGAGCTAAGTTAGTGACATTTCAGTCACAAAAAAAACGAATGAAGATAACGTACTTACTTTTGATAAAAATAATTTGTCGTTTTGCATCTTAAAAAGTATCGAGTGAAGAGCAATTTTTATTATTAGGTTTTATAACGTTCAAGTGAATTTTGGTTTTAATCTGTTTAATGTATTATAAGTTAAAAATCGTATTGTTATGGCGCATTGTGATACTCACATCTGAATAGCGTCGTCAATCAAGCGTAAAAATAACGAAAAATTATTATGGCGTTTATGAAAAAAAAGTACATAATATACTTTTGAATCTTAATATAACTGATTCATTTGTGACTTGAAAACGTACATGCTACCGGATAACTTTAAACTTTGTTTTAAGTTTAAGAAATTGCAAAGGCGAAGAGTTTTGTACTACGTCTTTAGATACGATAATATTCTAAGGTATCGAAGGCCACCGATTACTGATTTATGAGTCATGACTCCTGTGTAGAGTCCGAAATGATTGCAGCACTGTCTAGATATTCCAATGTTGTATGAGCCTAATACACGATGATGATGTATCGTTGGTTAAGTGAAGGTAGAGGTCCTAATCACTACGTTGCAATACGTTGAAGTCCCTCCTCCGACCTTTATTAGAGCTATATAAGTTATTTTCTCAAGGTTCTCCACTTTTTATCTGAAATTA
>JWHW01011123.1:152690-165762 GCA_000931545.1 Papilio glaucus
ACGGCCCGATCCGAGGCTCTTTCTATGGAGGGATCTCTCGAGCTAAGTTAGTGACATTTCAGTCACAAAAAAAAATAATGAAGATAACGTACTTACTCTTGATAAAAATTATTAGTCGTTTTGCATCTTTAAAAGTATCGAGTGAAGAGCAATTTTTATTATTAGGTTTTATAACGTTCAAGTGAATTTTGGTTTTAATCTGTTTAATGTATTATAGGTTTAAAATCGTATTATTATGGCGCATTGTGATACTCACATCTGAATAGCGTCGTCAATCAAGCGTAAAAAGAACGAATAATTATTATGACGTTTATGAAAACAAAAGTACGTAATAAGTACAATATAAATTTTAATTCAAGTTTTACTTTTGAATCTTAATATAACTGATTCATGTGTGACTTGAAAACGTACATGCTACCGGATAACTTTAAATTTAACATATTGCAAAGGCGAAGAGTTTTGTACTACGTCTTTAGATACGATAATATTCTAAGGTATCGAAGGCCACCGATTACTGATTTATGAGTCATGACTCCTGTGTAGAGTCCAAAATGATTGCAGCACTGTCTAGATATTCCAATGTTATTGTATGAGCCTAATACACGATGATGATGTATCGTTTGTTAAGTGAAGGTAGGGGTCCTAATCACTACGTTGCAATACGTTGAAGTCGCTCCTTCGACCTTTATTAGAGCGTAGATTATTATATAAGTTATTTCCTCAAGGTTCCCCACTTTTTATTTGAAATTAAATCCCTTAATTTTTAATAATACTCATCTATACGCCCTCTCTCGGAGAGGAGGCCTGTACCCCTGCAGTGGGAAACATTCTATAAAAGGCTGATTTATTATTATTAAACAACAACATTATAAAACAACAAACAACAACAATTTTTCCTATGACGTACGCCATTTGAAAAATTTACATTGGAATTGAACGAATTTCTACGAATGTATCACTAATCATACTGCATTTGTGTATTGTTGGTTTTATGAAACAAACGAACGCGAGAGTTCTACGAACATATTTAAGATTTCCCACATTCGATTTTTTTTCCTGTTGACATTCCGTTAGTTGAAATTTAATCATAAAAATAGTTTACACTAAAGTAAATTGATTTGATAATGCCTTGCTTTGCAAATTTTAAATAAAGCTTTTATTTGTACCCCCTTTAATGGATTTTTTATTACAAACTTATATATCGGTATATATAAATTAGGTAATGAGCTTTCACTCCGCCGACGCTTCAAGCCACTCAACTAAACGACACTTATCTCACTCACAATAAGCCATTTATCATAAGCAAAGTTGATTTTAGGCGTTACACTTACCCAGTGAGAGGATAGAGAGAGCAGACGGTGGCCTTGATACTGATTCGCAGCACTAATACACGATATCTATCGGTGTCATTTTTTTTAAGTCTGACCTGCGAATATGTAAATAAAGGTACCGCAAATTTGAGTACGTCGACCTTGTGTACGCCGATGTGTCGCCCACAGGCTGTATGAATCAAGGCGCAAATCTAGCGTAAGCGAGTCACACAGTCGCGTAGCTCCTAGTGACCTACTGATTTCCATAAAGCACGTGGGCGGTCGGTATAAGAAGCGAAGCTACCTCATCGGCAAATTAGCGGCACAGAGGACGGTCGTTGGCCAATCCCTGCCACACGTCACAGCTTCAATGCACATTTTTGAGGCTCATCTTAAATTCGTGAATAATATCCGTGACATCTTTGTAACACAATCAAAATATGCATTCAACCGGAACGGTATTGTCTTCTCGATTCCTGTTTCTTTTGTCGATTAGAAATGTTAAAGCTAATGTGGAACTAAAAATTTAATTGTTTTCTAAATTCATATCACCAATATTGAGGCTGAAATTAAGTTTAAACTTAATAAAAACACTTTACATAAAACATTTACCTGTTTTTGAGTAATGCCGCGACTCAACTATAATAATACTTTAATAGTAGTGGAGCTAACTAACTTATTCGTTGTAAAAATAAGTCCACTGGAAGCAAAACTGGAAACCCGGAAAGTACTACCTCACAGAATAGCTTAATACACGTTACTTTATGCTATTTATGAGAAGCGTACGGATACTCCACATTTGTTTTACTGAGACTTTTGGACGCAAATTAGATCGAATTAAGTTGCGTCCATTTATGTACCTATACAGTGTCACGTGTGGCTCAATTGATGTACGGTTGTTAATACTAACACCCATACCAAATGAAGGCATACAAAAAAAGAAGAAAAGGGAGGGGAATAGTTTTCACAATCACTTATACACGCTCAAATGTTCACTAACGAAATCATTACCGTGACGTTCCAAATTTTGCGTAAACTTTTAGCGCGTTAGCATCTGTATTTTTGCGATGAAGTGAAAATATAAAATCGATCTAAGTGCATTACACACTGGCGTTTTAGTTTGTTGAAACAATTAAACCTGTTTCACTAACTATACAAGCATTACTTGTTCTAATAGGCATGGTTTTCGATAAGACTCGAAAATCATTCAGCCAGTGTTCATTCAACATATTTTTGTAAGTTACGCAATGTACTTTGTGCTATTGCGGCAAAAAAATGACCAAAACTTTCGTATAAGAAGGTTATATCGCAACAGAGCTTTAAATTCTGTCGTCATTGTAGCTGTGACTTCATTCAGACGCACAGGTTTCCTCTCGAGGGTTTCAATCAATCACTTGAAAATAATAACTTTTTGCAATACAATTCAGGTCAATAGTAATAGAGCCCGCAACAACAACATCTTTTATACGAATGGGCTGGCTCGACCGGTGAAGCACCACGACCTGACAGCAGACAGGCTTTTTTTAGAAGACATGCATGAAGTAGAAATATTTTATACTTCTTCGTTTGGTCTGATGAGTGAGGTGCCGGAGGCCCGGTGTCAATCATATTCCCCATCACATCGTTGCCTACAAAGGATAGGATGAGAAGGGGAGGAGTATTGGACGGGAGAAAGAGATATCCTTTTTCCTGTCTATTACCTCCTCTTTCCACTTAAGGTAGCTGTTGCGGTTAACATCAGGTAAGCCGCTTGTTCGTTTACCACTTTCTTTCATAAAAAATGTGCCTTGCCTTAAGAAACGCCAATGACGAGATGAGATCAAACCTTAAGGAGTTTTAATGTCAGCAATGGCTGAGAATACAACACCTTAAAGTAATAACCATCACTACTGCTCGATTTGATTGTAAAACCACATTTGATAGAAAACCGGCGTATTATAGAAATTCACTTCTGTTTTTCGTCTAGAGAATGGGGTGACTCGAAGTCCTCTACATTGGCATCACCCAATCTGTTTTTTTGTTTACCCACCCCTCTTGTTTTCTACATAAACCAAGTATATAAATATGTTTCTTGATTCCGAAGAGGGTTGGCGTCAAGCAAACGGCTTTCTTTAAAAAATGTAGCTAAAAAATTTACAGCATGGTCACATTCATAATGTGCAGACCCCACATAAGTGGGACAAGGGCGGAGATATGATGATAAATCTAATTGTTACGAATCCCTATGGTTTGCTGTCGCCGCAGCAGATGCACCTCGCTCCTCTGTCACCCTAAAATAATACTAATAAACACATAACCGATGTCTTATTATCAAACATTTTATTTGTGACTGACGACAAGTCACTGTTTGCACAACTACACAGGACTTGAGGCGATAGAGCACAGAAGGCGCCTAGCCTTAATCTCTTTAAGAGTAACTTAGCTCGAGGCATCCCTCAAGAGCATCAGCTCGGGCTGTTATAAGTAACATAATTAAGATTATTATTACTGGATTAGGAGGCCGCTGAGAGAGTTTTAGTGAGTAAACCCTCTCGTAACCCTGTCTTTCTCTCAGAAGTATCTTGGTAGTTGGTATCTTGTTTAAGATTTCCCCCCGAAATCAAAAAGAAATTATTAGATTATAAGATTATTATCAAACGTATCTATTTATATAAAGTATAAACTTCAAAGCAGCTGGACCAGCTTCGATTAAATTTTCAGGAAATCCTCAGATTGGCTAGACAACATAAACAGTGCTACCCAGGCGATGCTGGGGCCTAGTAGTAGTAAATAACAAGTGAAGACAACTACTACGATTGACATTCAAAGTCTTTAATGTTAAGACTGTTGAAGCCGCGTCATTTAAGTACAAACAGCACGACACATCGTAGGTGTGATATGGAAGTTATGTTACAAAAGCAACGTGTATTCACACGATCAGAACGTGATGTAATGTGCACGCACTCGTTCGCCTGTCACGGCCGACCCTAAAGTTCTCTTCTTATCGCCTTCGTTGTTTCTTAATTCAATAAACTAATACAAAACTCGACGCCCATAAATATTTATTGGTCACTAAAATTAATGTTCATGTAATTTTACGTCACCTTGTATTGCATTACGATATCGCAAATAGGCTCTAATCACCATAACCATTTAGACAACGCACGCATGAATTAATATAAGTTTACGCGTAAACACAAAGTTCGTCTTTAAAATCATTCTTGCAACGAACTGTGTTAATTATTCTGAATATACGTACATTTAAGTGTATTCTTCTTATTTTTGAAGCTCTAAAATTTAAAAAGAAGATTCTACACCCATGAATCTCTATTTCACGAACTATTTTTAGGTTATTATATTCTAAGCATTTTCAAAAGTTAAAAGAGTTCGATAGTTACACATTGCCACTATTTTTAGTAAGTGAAATAGCATTTTACTTTACCAAAGTATTTGGTCGAAGCGGTGGTCACCAACAATTTTATAAAACCATATAAAACTGATTAAAAATACATCAATTGACAAATTTATAATACCTTTTTAGTAATTAAAACCACGATATGCCGCCGGAAAGCCACAAAGCCTTCATATAACAAATTATGATGAAATAAATTGTACAAGTAGCACTACAAACTAGAGAACATCTGTTATCATCCACCCACTTGAAGAAAAGGAAACGACCGAACACAGAGGTGCGAAACATTTATTTGAATGATGATTTTTATGTTTTTTTATTATGCTGACCATATAGGATATGCAAATTAATGTAATTTGTTATAACTTATTATTTACAAGTCAATGCAAAAAAATTTCACTTAAGAAACACGGATACTAAGATTTATTGTAAGTTAAATTTATTATAAATTGATATTTCTTAATCCGGTTCTATGTCGAATTTAAAAGAAATCTATTAATTAATACAAAAGCAACGTCTTAACAAATCTGATGACTCATACGTTTTAAGATAAAAATGAACACAAGAATATTATGATATAAGCATCACTTTCGAGTTTTTTTTTTAATTTGTTGCTTTCGAGAAAGACGATTCGGTCAAGGCTGCAGTTCGTTGGTGGTAGTAACAAGTTGAAGACCGCAAGGACCTATCTTTATCGGAATCTTTGGAGATTCCGTTCAGCTGTGGACGTATTTTGATTGGTCACATTGACGTGCTTTTGATCCACAATTTCTATGGACGTAAACTAAATTAAATAAAGAAGTTTTCACTTCAAAAATTTCCATCCAATAGTCAACGCGGCAATTTCCATTTAATAGAGTACATAGACGTACAAACACAAGTATTTAGTCGGGTCATAAGTTCTGTCAAAATCTTTTTTTTTTAAAATTGGCGAAAACTGGCCTATGGAACGTTTGCGATTTCCGAATATAAAAAAAAATTCATGTTCATTAATTATCAAATATGAAGTGGTCGTAGAAAGAAGATAGAGTCGAAGTTATCGCGTTGCACCGCTGTGTTGTGCTGTTACGCGACAACAGAGGTTTTCAACATTCTGCAAAATTTGAAAATAACACTACGGTTAGTTTATCGCACTATCAAACGATACACTGAAGATTCAAGCTTCGAAAATCGTAAGCGGACCGGCCGACCTCACACAGTTAGAACACCAGCGATCAGCAGTGAAGGCGCGAATCCAACGAAATCCTGTTCGTAAACAAAAAATCTTAGCTCTTCAGATGGGGATAAGTAGAACCACGGTAAAAACAGTGTTAAATAAAGACCTGACATTTTTTGAACGAGCGTTTAAAAAAATATGCTGGAAAGATGCCGCGCTTTATTACGGTGGTACGCGGGAAAAAATAACGCGAAATTTTGTTTACGGATGAAAAAAAAATCTCCATCGAAGAAAGTTACAATAAACAAAATGATAAGGTGTATGCCTACAGCAGTGGCGGGCATTATCCTTCGTCACTCATGTGACTGAAGTGTTTTTTTGTTAAAAAGCTCTGAAAGCCAGTGCCCTGGTGTACCAAAATACCGTTCTTCCAACATAGTGGAACCTCTTTCTCGAACAATGTTTCAAAATAGGCATTGGGTATTCCAACACCACTCTCTCTGCACCAGCTCATAGGGCACGAAGCACGCAAAACTGATTAATCGCTCATGGAATCAAATTTATCGGGCATGAAGCCCTCTTCTAGTCCAGATTTAAATCCACTGGACTACAAGATATGACAACATTTGGAGGAGAATATCTGTGCTAAACCTCATCAGAATTTGGAGTATCTTCGAGCGTCTCTGGTTAAAACAGAGGCAGAAATAGATATGAGTGTGGTGTGATCGATGACTGGCCGCGTCGTTAAGGGCATGTATTCAAAATGTGGGGGGAAGGCATTTCGAATAATGTAAGTAAAATTGTATTCTACATTTAATTGCCTTTCTTTACATGAATAATTAACAAAAAGTGTATCAATAATTACATTAAAATTTTGTGACAGAACTTATGATCCGACTAGGTATATATGTACAAATGTACCTCAGTAGTTAGTACCTATCAAGCTAAGAGTTTTTGGCAAAAAATATAAGTATATTCAATGTTACATTTTTAAAATTTTAACACAGATATATAAGTTAATTAAAATGACCTGACACTTACATATATATCCGCAAAATGGCGCCATTGTTTTTTTCTGCTAGGATTTTTTTTTCGAAACGTTTTAAAAAGTAAAATTAATCATGAGACGGAACTATCTTATCTCCTACAATAGCCACACACAAATAAGACGCGGTTTCGGAATTTAAGAATTCACAGGAAAATATGAAAAAAAAATACGCAGGCCAATACAATAAGATTTTTTAGCCTAAAGGTAGACTTTTCCATTTACAATACTTTCACCCAAAAGTATTCAGGCATAACTTATAGTTTTTGCTTGACAGTTGATTTCCAAAGGCTGAGATTTAGATATTTTAGAAAATTGACAAAATGTTGATTATTTGTTGACGCTTATCATTAGACATTGTTAATATTTGACAACTTATGACAATAATTCATTAAATTTTCTTTATACCTTACTTAAAATATATTAACCTTTGCAGTAATGAAACAACTTAGAATGATAATTTTAAATTATTATAACGAAAGCTTAATGTTACATAGTCAAATTTACTATTTGATAACCGAATCTATATAATTAATGGTGGTATTGATAACCCCACGCGGTACAATAACGGAAAATCCTTTATGAGTAAATCAAAACAAATTATTATACTTCTGCATCCGTTTTATCTTTCAACAAGATTCGTTTTTGTCCTCGTCAGTCATTTAGGATTTATTTGTTAGGATTTTACGGTATTCTTCACATTTTGTTCGTCACAGTACATACCAAAGGTATTGTAATAATTTAAATTGAAGAAAAATTACAGTGAGTAGAAAAACAATATTTAATTAAGTAAATGTATTGTTATAGACGAGATGATTTCTCTAATAAGGTCATTTAAACCAATACCCGCTACCCGATACTTTGCACGCTTTCGTTTCTTATGTCCCTCGCTGGAAGTTTTTGTCATTGGTCGGTCGTGGCAATGGTAAGTCATTAAAATAGCAAAATATCATAACTTACTATGGTAAGCTATATTAGGTTTTATTTTCCTATTCTTCGGGAAGTTTTTCTTTTTTCGGGATAAAAAGGTTATTATTATTTTATGTGACAATGAGTGTGCAACATTTCATAATGATCAGTTGATAGTTAAGAGTAACTAACATTCGCATTTTAAATAGAATAACAACTTCTCTCTTAGTCACGTTTCAAATGTGAAAATGTGCGATCCTAAATCCAATTAATCCCACATCTGTGGTGTTCATAGTATATATAATAGTTGTCGACACTCAAAGCCTCTCTTCTTTTTCTCCAATTTCCGTTTTTATTTACTTAATTTATAAAATGAATCCACTTTACCGCTGGTGCTCAAAAGAATGATGATTATTCTTTTTATCCACTTACCACACATTCGTCTTCTAATAAATATGTTAATTAAAAAATTATAAATAAACAAAGGAAAAGGGCAAACGAATAATTAATCAAACAAGCAAAGGAGCATCAAATAGGCTTGCCAAAGCTGTGACGTCACAAGGACTGGTTCCCGCGCAGCGCCAAGCTAGTCAGCCCGTTCATAAATTACGACGCGGAGTGTCAAATCATCGATCACCTGATGAATTGATTATAGCAGCAATAACTCAATAATATAACGAGCCTATACATCGCAAAAAGCCACCCATCGTACACAGTGTTGATTATTTTATTGGCGATCGACAGACTTCAACGTTTTACACCGTTTTAATAATTATCTGGCGCTATTTTCTTCAAAATTGCACATAGTTACACCTCGAGTTTCTTTATTTGTGTGCTATTTCATATCAAAGACTCTAGTTCAAGTAACTACACATAGAAACATTAATCTGATATTTACATTACAACAATCTCACGCCTGCCCGTGTTAGAATTCATTCAGTAATAGAGCAACGGATGTTTAGACCATTTTTAGACCTCGGTATTTTGTTGCACGTAACAGAGACCACCTATTTAACAGTCCCTTAATATAAATAAACAGCGCTGTAATATTAGCATGCAAAGCGATAAACCGCAGAGTTTTATCAATAGGAGCTGTTTATTTTCACTTATGTCCCACGTATCTATAGTTATATGTGACAATGTGGTGAACGTTTGCACGTCTTGACTAAAATGTAACGCCTTGTGAAAGATATTCGTGATCAGTGGAGAATGCCTACCTCCAGCAATAGACAACTGTTGGCTGAAGAAAGAGAGAGAAAGACTTAAGAGAAGAGTTATTAAGCAGATACTGCAACTGTTATATATTGTAATATTAACATACTTTTTGAAAATTAATGAATGAACCACATGCTTTTATGTTTTTCATAAAGTCAATCGAAGTATCATTATGGTCACAGTAATCATTTACTAACTAGTTAATTTTTAAATAATAAATCAGAAATTTTAAATTGATCCCTATCCACCTCGAGTTAGAGAACATAAGAGCTTATAAAGTAAGATGTGATTTTAAAGTTTTCAATAATATTATTGTGGCCTTGATAACGGTTGCGGCAAACGAGATCATCAGTGCGATTACAATTTAACATTTGCCTTTTCCACACACAGGGGATTTACTATTTCAATTATAATAATTTATACACTAATTGCGGGTGCTGTTGAGAACACTAATTAAATGGCTACGTATGACATAGACGCAAATAGCGTCAAACAATTAATAATTGGAATCTGAGTGCATACATCAGATCAGAGCCACGATTACATAGACTTTGTTCCTTCTATAGTATGGTCAGATTATAAAATAATAATATCGAACTATCATCAGAACTGTTACAATGGTTATAAACAAGCATTACAAATCTATTTAAAGTTATGTTAAGTATACAAATAAAATTTGATAGGGACGTGGAACATAAGAGAGATTTTATTACATAAAGGTCATAGCATGTAAGTAAACGATCTAGTAAAGGTTCCGAGAGTCCACTGGATGAAAGAGGCAAATCTTTATGGTCATTTCTGAATCCATCAGAATGTATAGTGATGATGATAATATTAAAGAAAAAATCATCAAACTTTTCTTTATTATACGTTCAGGATAGATTAGTCATAGAACAGAAAATAAAGGACACGGCCCACGTACTGCTTCACTGATCTGGGACTTTACAGATCCGAAAAAAAAACTTACCCGTGAAAACCATCACAGTTCAATTTGCATGAACATTAAGAATAGCAAAAACAAAACAATAGAAAATCGAAGAATCAATTGTCCGATCACAATGGCGATGGAATTTGAGACGCGAAGTAATTTCGCGTCACAACTGGGGAACAGGAAATACAGGACGAGCGAGTGCGGTATAAAACATAGCCGCACTACCATTAACTGTCGTGTCGTGGAAAATTAGCTTTTTTCTCTCTCGCTGATGCATCAGGTGTTTTATGTAACCAGTCTTCCGCTCGATCGTTTCGATAACTCAAAATGTAATCGATACTGTTGTCGAATCTCCATAACTTGTATCGATTTGCACCGATTTATCGATGTTTGCTTATGAAAATGAGACTGCACAATTGATAAATCGATCGATCGATTCATTTTAGTCGTATAAATACCACACAATACACTTATTCTCAATACTATCGACTATCAACTATTAATATGATAAGAATTACAGAACTTCTTAAGAAATAAATAATAACAGAGATATAGTGTGCGAGACAAACTGAGGAAGATGGAGAATTAAAATTTTTCTTCTTATAAAACGAAATGTAGTAAAACGCGAAGCGTAAAATTCCACTATGAATACCTTTCCCATAATCGATTTAAGAAAGTCGCCTAAGCAGTTTTTAACTTCTTTTATTCATCTAACTGGGGAATCCAATTATATCTTCCCTTCCCTATCCGCTTTTCTAGGAGCTTATATAGGTTATATATCCTAGAATATACGTCTATATAAATAATGACATGCAATAAAGGCATATTATTACACATAAATAATGTAAAGACTCGACCTTTGGTAGCATAATTGTTCACGCAGATCATATTAAGATAAATGATGCACGAAATCAAGGGCGACGGGTCGGCGTGGGAGCGATGCACCTTATTCAAATCGCTTCAATCAAAGAAAAAACCGTTTTACAGAAAACCTTTCCAGTTTTTCCGGTAACGTAATTGTCGCTCGGATACTCTTGTCGTAATTTAAATGAACAAGGGCATTAACACATTAGTGTCGCTCACGTGCTTTTCATGTTAAGGGTATTATGTTAATAATGTCCGAGAGGCGCGACAATCTTACTAATACATGTATGAAACGATTTTATCCTTGAGATGCTATTCGTAATTATATTTGAAATTCGCAAAATGTGCTGAGAGATTACATTATTTTTATAGAATATTACTTAGACATTTACATAAATAATCAATAGTTTAAAATCAAGAAACACGCAAATCTCTCGTTACGAATCTCTCGTTGGTATCTGTAACTAGATGGCGTTGTCGTCAATCTTAAAATATATGATGATGAAAATGATCCTTGTGAGATATAAGTTATGGGAAATGTGTAGTTAACGATTGTCGCAAACCTTTTCAAATGCGTATTTAATGCCGTTTTTACGTGTAGTCGCTTTTGAAATAAGAGTCTTGATTTACTTTGGTACACTTTATATTTTTCAGGAAACAATAAAAGAGAACATTACAGACACTTGATATTGCTCGCCACCGATCTATCCAATTCCGTAGCTGACAAGCGAATGGCCGATTGTCATTAAGATATTAAAAAGAAAAACATTATTACTAGACTATTCACCACAGAGGTTTTATATTACTACCTCACCCTAAAGAGGATAGTACAGTAATCGTTAATAGGATCCCTGGTGACAATGCAAATAAAATTTAATCTGACGTTTGTTAGTGGGAGAAAATCAAGCTTAAAAGATTCAATTGTATCCAAACCAGTAGTTATTTAAGCGTGTCTAAAACAGGCATTAATGATGATATATAATATTTTATGAAAATAGCGAGTTCTTTTCTCGGTGGAGTTTTAGACATAAGGGATTAAAAACCATTGCTAATAGTTTGTTTAAGGTAGAAATCATCCAGAATAATAATTATTATGGTTAACAATAAAAATGGTATAGACGACAGTCAGATTTTATTTAGCGAGAAATTTGATTTCGGCTTATACGAAAAATATCCTTTGGCTTATAATACATTTTACGTAGTTGTTATGAATCTTCCTCCATTGCTTTGCATCGCGTAGACTTACACATAGTACGTACATTTCATATTCTTTATTTGTGTCACCAATCTCGCAAGTGTGATGATAGCCTAATGCAAAACAAGATTGAAATTAAAGACCTACAACTATGAATATAACGTTTAATTTAATGAGCCTTTGTCTGCAATAACAGTGGAAATGGTTTAATTGCTCAAGTTGTTTGCAACAATTCATAAGCTATAGTTGCCCCAAGCTGAAGCGTAACTGAGATAATTAAAAAACTTTCCATATAGATTGGGATAAGACAATAGCTTAAGAAAAAAGAAAATTGTTTGTAAAATATTATTTCCATATTATAATATACTTTTGCATTTCGTCCCATGATTGGTTTGACTGGAACCTTAATCCCTTTCCAGTCCCTTGCTTGTTAACACTGTATATGTTTCTGTGCAAAGATTACCTTCGCATTTCCAATTCCACACGTTTTTACGGATGTTTATGAGTAGTCAGCCGTCAGTTTTTATTTTCTAGATTTTTAGTGAATCTAATTTATATGGGGCTTGTGAAATCAGTTGCGCGAAGTTTTTACTTACTCTGTAGTTTAAACTTTTGATATCTTTTCAACTATTGGTCAGAGTGATATAGTAGTAAGTATCGAGTGCATTTTAATTAATGTTTCCTAAGATAAAAATGGTTATTGTGAGATAACTATAGAAGATAGATATATGTCATCGCGGACTTTTATTTAGCTTATAAAGGACTACAATTATTTAATATATCATTTTTATGTAATTTGAAGTTTAGCCTACGTAAGCCAAAACAGTAAAATTCAACGTTGTCATATTATGCATTATTACGAATAACTCAAAAACTATCGGTCGGATCTTGACTAAAAAAAAAATGGGACCAATCGACAAGCATTAGCTCTCGAACAAAGAAAGAAAGAATCATCGAAATCTGTTCACCGGAAGCGGAGTTCTGAGGTAACAAACATAAAAAAAAAACAAACATACACTGGAATTCATAACCTCCTCCTTTTTGAAGTCGGTTAAA
>JWHW01011123.1:171307-186153 GCA_000931545.1 Papilio glaucus
TTATCACAGGAGCGCCCGCCGGCCACATAAAAGCCGTGGAAATACGTTCAGGACACACATTACAAGTAACGCGGCCAGCTGAACATATCCGAACGAGACCGTGCCCCCGACGCAACTCGGAATCGGTAGCTGATTCAATTTTTTTATCTATGCATTTCTAATTCTGCGCAGAAATTTGAATTTGATTCGAATTTAAAGATTCGACTTTTTTTTAATTGTGACGTGCCAGTGACAATAATAAAAGAAATTTATGTGACCAGTGACTGTTTATACCAAAGATATAATTTAATCTGTGATATATTTACAAATTTTTCAACATGTCTGACAGCTGTACGTTTTGTAGTGCTTGCAACTTTAGAAAACACGGACCTATGTCTCCTAGATACGGTATGTTCTTACTATTTCAATTATAATATATTCGTACACCGTATATATATTCGCAGAATGAATGATTAACATTGATGATCTAATCCAAAGTAATATATGATTTACGAAACGCCAGTGACTGATTTTGATGATAACAATTAAAAATTGCAATGACATAATGCAAATCATTAATTGATAATAATAATAAACGGGAGATTGAAAATAAAATCTTCCTTTAGTTTTTTTTTCATGGGAAATGATTATTCATTTAAATTTTGATAACATTTAGTTATGTATTTTTTTCGCGCTTCTAAACAAACGCAGAGAAAATGAAACTATTGAAAATTTCACTAAAGTTAACGTCGACGCTGGGACCGCATACTTATCATTCTCAGTTTCGTAAATTTCAAGAACAAATACAACAGACAAATCTTTATATTTGACATACATACTGATACTTTTCCTCCAGCCTCTATATGAAAGAATATAGGCTGTGGCGCAAAACGGGGTTAAGGGTATGCATGAAGAATGAGCAAAAGCTTTAGAATTGTACGCACAGCTCAGGTGTGATTTATATTGCGGCTCACAAACAATGCTATTTTACATATTGGCAACACCGAAGCGGTCGCGGAAGCTGGCTTCAAGTTTACGGTAAACTTAAATTAGCCGCTAAAGCGATGTACACAGACACGTTTCAATATTACGTGTGAAATAATTACCAACTAGTTTTTCACCTCATGTAAACATTAAATAGACAGACAAACAAAATAAATTTACATCCAATTTGTCAACATTCTTACGTCTTTACTTTCTTAACGTCCTACCTAAGTTTATGTATGTGTTTTTTTATTGATAATTCATAGTTGATTCAAGCTCATCTTCAAAAAACTTCACTTACTCGTACATTACGCACGGCGCTAAAAACTCACTAAAACAAAGCTAAAAGGAAATATGTTCATGAAAAATAAACAATATTAATTATTTTTGATAAATTTTCTATCTATATATGTACATTCAGAATAAATACACCATTATTTATACAAAGTTGCAAATAAACGAGACTTTAAAATAATGAGGTTTATAAATCTAGGTACTAGATGAAAAATAAATTATTTGTAACTTAATATCTCGACTATTTCGAAATAACTCTGGTAACACATAAACAGAAAAATAGTTGCAACATTCTTGTTTCTTTTCCACTTCATCGTGATGACGAATGCCAGCGAATGCGAATCTCTAGCAGACAATCGCGTGACTAATCGTGAAATAAACGCCACCCGACACCGCTCTTGTAGGCTTTCCGTATATTTTCTGAAAATTTGGAAAATCCGTGACTCAGCCGATGAGACAATCAACGTACAATTTTCCACATGAAGGAGCTATTTAACTTCGAAATAATTGCATCAAATTTAAGTTATCCCCGATAAAGGGGAGTCCGCAGTCCAAACAATCACGATGATTATTTAACGAACGATTTTAGATCCCTTTTCGAACCCTAGACTTTGATCTAGTTCCATTCCAAACGGCACTTACCAATAATCTTTTCTAATTTTTATACTATGAAATAAAAGAACCTTTCGCGTTTGCTGTAGCTCTAGTGAGCTGAGGTCTCAAATATATTTTCCTTATTATTTATGTTATATTAGTGTAACTTGCATATTCATTTTATAATTTGTCAATCAATACTTTACTTTACCTTATCAATTATTTGTAAAATAACTGTACATCAAGCAAGTCTGAGACATATTAACAAACAAAAAAAACAGGCACGTGAAAATTCAAAACAGGTAAAGCGCGACAACAGACAAAAATAAATAATAAACAAAAATAAAGGGTGTTTATTTGTTTCTGAACAATAAAATTGAAGAAAATAAAAATAAATGAAAAAAAGTTTATCGCAACTGTTCCAAATTTAAATAAGCATGTTGCTGACGTTGTTCACGCAAACCTATAAGATTTTCCCGTGTCAAATATGAACTAACGTGGCTAAAGAAGTTTTCAATTAAAAAAAAAATTGTACCTCAATGTAGGAAGAACTATTTTGCAATACTAATTAACAACTAACAATTGGTTATATAAATAAAGAAAACGGCATTAGAAAAAAAAAATAACCATTAACGAAATACTTTTGAACATTCAATAATTAAAATTCAGGACACAATATGTCTTTCGAATAAATACTGCAATCCTTTTGATGGTGGAACAACCGCCGACCGGAAAAGCCTCTACTTAAACTAATTACAAACTCATTTTCGCTTAAAAAAAACGACAACTAATTGACGAAAGCTGTGTCATCGTGTCACAACAGACGGAGCACCACGTTGGGAATCTCCTTCGTTTATTGCCCGCACAAAAAACATACCACAGTCTCATTATTAATCGATTTGGTACATCAAGGTATTTGAAACATTTTATATCTTATTAAAGTACTCTTATATCTCAAAATTTGTTTTTAATAAATATTATACGTACGTGAGCTCATTATTTTAAAAAAACGATAAAAGCTCATAGACAAGTGTAATCTATATTAGTAGTGCTAAAATATTTTCTCGTCTATTTGATGACGTCTTTCACAGATGTAACAGATCTATAATCTAATTAAATAGATATTAATAGTTATATTATCAATATCATGTTATTCACCGTCAAGTGATCTTGAAATGTTAAAAGAGACACAAGGTAAATAAATAAAAAATAAATTATTTATACACACTGTAGTCTAAATAATGGAATGGCTATTAACAATCCAAACAAAATTCTCTTTCTTCTTACAATAAAAGCACAGGTGCTTCGTCTTGAATCGATATTAAAAACATGTCAATTCGAAAATACACGACGCGCAAGGTTGGCCTACTTTTGGCCGTTACATATTGAAAATGCAACTTTTCGTGTTACTAATCGCCTCGTAATGATTCTCTATTGACAATAGCAATAAGCACCCGAGTACAATGACATCGCCTTGTAAACCACGAGACAAAAAACGTGTCAATGCAAATAATACCGGAGGAGTTCGTTCAAAAATGTATATGGATCACGAGCTCCAGACTGGAAATTACTATAGAAGGACTCCGCTTCAACTACCAGTATACAAAACAATGTGTAGTAATTTATTTAGTCTGTGGTCGCAAATCTTGGTTAAAAGTGGTCATACCACATATTGTAAGCACATAGGTGAATCTGTGATATAATCTGTCTTGGCAGTCGAGTGTCGTTCCCATGCTTTGGGTGTCTTTTTTAATATACTTAGTTTGCTTTCGTGTTTAGTCGTTGGTTTTATTTTCGCGTCCTGTCCGATGTTTGTTCACGACAACAAACGTGAACCGTAAAAAAGAAAACGAAAGTAACATTAAATGTTCCAAGCATTTGTGTATTGTTTTCTTTTTAATACAATGGCAAAAAGCCTAACGAACAATTGCGATGTAATCATGGAATGAAAAAAATTTACTATCACGACTTTAAATGGAATTCAGGAAGACAGAGATGACCGTCACTTTAAGCTCTGACAAAATTTAATTATCTTAAGAACAGTGATCTTAAAAAAAATGTTCTACACATGAACATCCCTTGAAAGCCTATCACTGAAAAATATCGTATTACGTATTACAAATAAATAGGTTTACAAATGAGTGTGTTATCAGTTATGATCTATGATCGGTGGTATGACAGAATGTCGCAGACACGCGCCCGCGGCGGCGCGACCAACGTCCGATAAAAAATCAGTTTAGGATAGACTCATCGATGAATCAGCACAGAACGCGAACCGAATAATTGCTCACTTGCACAAGATTGGGAAAGTGAATGGCACGGAGCTGGTATTAATTAACAAATATTATATACAAACATGAAGTATTATCTTTTTTTTTTTAAATATAAATATGATTTAATCTGGTGTACTAGGTTACGTAAGAGAATAAAAGATTGTGAAAGAAAATAAATTTATTATAAAAATATATTATTTTCATAAAGATAAATAAAAATTAAGAAGCGGAAGATGATGGAAGAAGGAAATCATGGATTTCTGGCTTACTCGATTCTTACACACTTCGATCGGTTTTTTCATCCCCATTCCTCGTTCTCTTAAATATTGTATGTAAGGAACATTACATCATTATGAGAAAAAGGTGCGATTGGGATCGAACCTATTCCTATATACCAAGTGCTGACCAAAGATTCAAATTCAAAAATGTGCCTTGATATATTTAATAAGTTAAAAGTATTGAGGTCGAAGGACCTCTCTGCGAGGGTCGGAGTTCGCTTTCCAGCAGCGGGCGGGTAAAGGTTTTCGCGTAGTATTTGACCGGCTATTTCATGTACCGCGCGGCATTTCGGCGTTCATTCAACGATTGGAGAGTGCCCGCGCGCCGGTCTCGCACTAGCTCCCCGACGCACGCCGCCGGCACACGTGCCCCATTGCTAATGTCACATAACTAGTGACCCCTTGCCAATTAAAAAAAAGTATCCCAGTGATTTTTTTTCGATACACGACGCGAGTGTTTTCAGCCAGTGTTTCTGATATCGATTTTTTATAATAATTAACTTTCGACGTTTTCGAAGTATCGGGAATATATTGTCGCATGAATATGGACTTGTCCGAAGGAGCATCAATGCCTTGTTCATGGATGTCTTGTTAACTGGTGTGTGATGTTTGTTTATTTTAATTCAAATAATTTAATTTAATTATGTAAACAGTGTGTGGTGTAAGCGATATGCAACGAGTGTGGGTACAAGTAAAATTTATTTACTGAAATAAAATTAATAACAGATAACATATAACTGAATACATTGAAGTAATTTTTAAAAAAATCTATTGAAAATAAATTATGAGAACGCCAAGGAGCAAATTTATGGCCAAAGATAATATATTTTAATTTTACAAATATTAACTGAACTAAGTTATTAATTGGAAATATAATATTCCATAAAATCGATAAATAACTTAACTTATGTCAAAAGTTCAAAAACACCGATATAATGATCTTATATAATGTGATTTAAGTATTTAATCAACAAATTTATATTTTCAATTATAATGTCATATTATCAATAATAAGATATAAAAAATAGCTATTTTCAACAGTCGATCGATTTTGGAAGTTGGTAACACATAAAGAATGATTTGACGTTGACGTTGAGCGGGTCGTGTGGGAATGAACAACATTCGATCGGCGGCATTTTGTCAAAGGGATTTTTCGCTGAAAACAATACCGCAAGGTTATCTGATACCGACAGCACGATACCCAAGAAGGTTCTTCCAAATTGGTTTACTTAAGATTTTTTCTAATGCTGCGATTAGTTAAATAAAAAAAACTTTTCCACCCATTCATTGGGCTTTGAATGTCTTTAGCAGGACATAGCTCGTTCCAAACAAAGGTTCAGTCAAAACTTATGATATTTTCCCATTTTGGTACCCCAGTGGACGCTGTAAATACATTGAAGGATGCACCTGCATCTTCCAAAACAACATACATAAAAAAACAACGCCTCGATCGAGGTTTCCGGGAAAGCCATCGTGCTTGGATATTCTAAAACGAGGTTAGCGCTCTGCCGCCTCAACCCGGTGTAGCTGTAGATGCCTCCTTAAGGCAAAAAATGCCAAGTCGGTCAAAAATTAGTAGTAGTTATATTCTACGAAAAGGAAGCGTGATGTTTCGCGGGATGAAAATTAATTATTATCATTTAATTTCGAATTAACCTTAGACGATCATTCAATTTATTCAGTCGTTTAATTTCTCTATGCAACGACAAATAAATGATAAGCGTAGAAAATTGTGAATTATCATAACAATAGTTAGATTTAACTGGCAGTTAAAGTATCCGGTTAACATTGACGTCATTGTATTAAACAGAAAATAACAACTAATGACAGCTATTTGTTTTTTATTATAATTTTTAAATGCTTTCCGACGTATATCGGTGGTCATAGCTACGTGTCCGACGCGCGACACCTTGCTGGGAAATCCCAGTAACAAATCGTGTAATGTACTCGAACCGTGTAGTTTTCGTGGTAACGCATGTAAGCATTGTTTAATCTCAACAATGCGTTTCGTTATAAATATCAAGCCAAGCCAACAAACAAAGGTCACAGATTAAATAATACTAGTTTATCGCCGTCGGTCATACCGCAGCTTGCAACTTTTCGCGCGCAATCTATTTTAGTCTGTATAAACTTACTTTTATTTACTTAACATGTATTAAATTGTCAACGACACAGAGTGACCTAATGATTCAGTGACCATAGACACACTTATCCTCATCTGAAGTGACATAGCAGCTATGCTCGAACCGGTCGAGTACTTCAATGAAATGTATACTTGGAAGTTTTGGATTATTTACGTAATTTTCCGTCTTCTTTTCGTTCAATATCTATTTTAATTATTTCAAATATATTTCCGCCCCTGTTTTTACATGAATGGGATAGTTAGAGCTTATGGTACTTACTATATTGAAGATTTATTAAGTTGTCGTGGTCAAGCACTAGTGTATTCTATGAAAAAATCCCGAATGTGTTCTTTCAACCTGTAAGATCCCACTCCCCGTCCAAAAGCCGTCCCTAATTCCTTCCAAATAACTCTTCGGTTACCGTGTGACGCTTTAACAAATAGATGTTGTAATAAATATAACTTAAATTTTCTTTTCCAACGGCGATTTCAAGAATATACAAATAAATCCAAATGTATCGCAAATTAAACAATTTCAAGTCATCGTTCAATAACTATTAATATAATAATAAACATTAATTTCAGTATGAGAGTTAAACAAGAGATCAAAAATGTTGAAAGTTCTTAAATAAAAATCGATAAAATAGGTTATTATATAATCGATTTCTTATTTTATCAACTTTATGACGCTGTAAACGTCGATAACTTTATGCCAAATACCATTCGTAGCAAATAAAACGTCAAGCGCTATGAAAGGGTAACTTTCGACGTTTTAGCACTCGCTGGACAAAGCGGAATGTTTCAAAGTCGGTGGTGTTTCTCTTTTAAAAGTTCAAAAAGCTACACAACGAAGAATTGCTAGGCCCCGTCGGAACATAAAACATATTTTATTGCACCGACGCAAAACGTCGGAGTCTATACAACGACAAACATTGCATCGGACACAATATTAGAAAAAAAAACCCAGGCAGTCATAAGGACTGGTAACAGAAGTGAAAACTCGAAACAGCTGAGAAGGCCGACAAGAGTTCAAAAATGAACAAATCATTTACAAAAATAAACCCTTGTATAATAATGAAATTCTAAATTGAATACAAGAAAAATAAATGAAAAAAAAGTTTCCTAAAACTGTTCCAAATCAAATAATCATCTTGCTGACGCATATTGCACGCACGCGAACCTGTAATATTTTCCAACGCAGCTAAAGAAGTTTTCACTTTAAAAATAAATTTTACACTGATGTATCTTCTAAACTTATTAATGTAAACGGCAATTGATTTAATAAATCACGTGCGAGTCCCAACCCGGAGCATAATGGTCGCGAGAAAGTGCCCCAGAGATGGAGATCGTACGAGCACTTTATGCACACTGTATGCGCCTCTTAGAAATGCGCTCACGATAATCACGGACCTTATTATTTTTTATGTGTCTCCTCAGACTCCGAGCCGCTGTGAGAATGCACGGCTCGCGAGAGAAATTCTTATTACAAATATATATCATTAAAATATAGCTCTGTCTTTAAAAAAGTGACAAACGTGAATATACTTAGATATGACAACGTAAGCACAGGCAATATGTAAAACTGATTTGACTGACAATCAAAAA
The DNA here is from genome assembly GCA_000931545.1 of Papilio glaucus. NCBI lineage: Eukaryota > Metazoa > Arthropoda > Insecta > Lepidoptera > Papilionidae > Papilio > Papilio glaucus. The sequence goes on from JWHW01011123.1 coordinate 179,437, forward strand.
ATTCACGTAATGGTAACCCTGAATTTACACTGGCGAAAACATTCATATAAAACATGGTGCTATCTCTCTCTTTCTCTCTAAAATGTATTATTTAAATGTTTTCGCCAGTATGAACTTACAGTAATAACGACATGTCAACAGAAGATTGTACAGAAATTATACAATACACTGCATACAGTTGCACGATTACATACCATTTAAACCAGAACCTACAAATGTTTATTCACTGTTACTTGTCAATTAAAAGAGGTATTATGTTCACCCAGACCTCCGCCTAAAGAAGATAAAAGTGATGAGTAAAAATCTCATGTATGCTGAGACAAAATCTTAATCTTAATGTAAACAAAAGAAATGTTGACTATTATACTGTCACTTTAGTTTATAAAAGTGGACTGCACTTCAATAAATTATTTTTTTAAATCTTTTAATTACTTTTAAGAATTATTAACAAGTATTAAAGTATTAACAAGTATTTTCGACTATACTTTAAGCACCAACTTTTTGTTTTATGAGAATCATAGTAATTTTTCTATGTGATTTATTTCCACTCTTGTTACAACTAGTTTCTTGTCCAATTAATTTAACCAGTTTTGCGTTAGTAAAGTAATCTATTTTTATTGTTTCAGGTTTTCCCCAAAGGCTTTTGGTAGCTCTATCGGTATTAGTAATATTAGTTATGTTCGTGATGCCTGTAGAAGCTCGATCTATTGAACACAAGAGACGGCATCAGAGACGGCAGCCGGAAGCAATGGCGCAACTAACCAAAGACATGACGTCAAAACCATCGAGGCATCCGAGCGTCGAACTATACAAGAACGCGACTAGAAAAATTATGAGGAAATTGAAAAATACTAGAAGATATTTCAATCAAGAAAGAAAAGTTTTAAACGAGTCCAAAGAATACAGGGACGGGATGCCGGACTGGTTGCCGGCTGTTAATTTCGTCGATATACATTTCCACGATTACAAGTCATCGAGAAAAGTCGGCGGATCGATTTGGGAAAAAAAGGTAAAACTCTTCATTAATTTTCTATTCTAGAACAAACAATCTACACACATTCTACGACATTCATCAACAATATCAGCATTTAAAAAACCGCTGCTAGACGTTGGCCTTTTCCAAGGATCACCACATATTATTTTATTATATAATTAAATTAATTTATGATTTTATCTGGTATTTATACATACATAGATATATCTTTATTTATGCTAATATGCTCTCTAAATAAGGTCTCATATTTTAACTCTTATCGAATGGAATAAACACGTAACCAAGTAATTGTTTTCCACGACATTTAGAAAAGATTTGTCTTTGGTACAATCTGACAGAAAATCAAACGTAAGACTGTTACGACTCGCCCGCCCAGCCCGAAAGACTGAGCGACGGAAAAAATAGTAACTAGACAACTGTCAAATGTTATTTTAGCTGGTAGAAGCATTATCATCAACTTTTTTTTAGAAACTGACTTGACATTTAATTTGACAGTAGTGTTAATTGAATTAAATTTGACAAACGTTTTAGAAACCGGACATTAGTTACCTACTGATTTATAAATGCAATCCTTTAATACTTTACGTTTATTAACGGACGATGTATATATTTGAAGCTTTAGAAGTAAGACAGTTTAATTGCCTCGCATGATCACTCCGCGTCTGTAGGGTGTGTTCGTACGCCCATCGCTCTTTTTGCTTCCCGTTCAACGTTTTTACATTATTTTAAAAATATTCTTTTTGCTTTTATTCACGACAAAGGATCCGCTGCGTACATTAGCCGCGCTCGAGGCCGTACCGTTGCGACGTAAATGAGGTACCGACGACGAGCCAAATTACACGTGGCCCGTACTTTGTACCGATTTTATTTACTTCAAGTTGTACTTAAGGGCAATAACTATGAGTGCAAGCCCCTAATTTTGCAAGTCCGCTTTTTTATTTTGAAATAAAAAATAAATAAAGATTGAAATCTTCGACTTTTATGTTCGTAATTTGTTGATTTTAGTTTTCAGCTTTTTTCGGTTCTCTCCATGATCGTAATAAAGTCATTAAGTATTACGAGTTTCATAGAAAACAGAAAATATATGAGAGTCACTGGCAGCATATGACTGATCATTAATTAAATATTTTTTTTAAAAAGTTGAATAAAAAAAACAAAAACTGTGCTTGTGAAAATTTTAGGTAGTAATGAGTGGTTATCTTCAATTCGTATCATTATATGAACTCGAAGCTTTTGTTCCATCTCAGTTGGAGCGAAGCTAGCCGATATACGAGTTAAATGTTTCGCGGAAATTTGCATAGATGGGCACCGGCTGATTCTTGCGCGCACGCAATGTTCACTTCACGAATATACATATTTATATAAAACACTTCAAGTAACTTTAAACAGTATAAAAGCTTACAGTTAAATAGAATTTAAACAATGTATTTTTACCCTTTATAACGCGCTAAATGCATTTTTCATAAGTCACTAGCGATCGATTGTTAAAGTTTGTTGATTTCTCTTACCGCCTCCGTACACGAAAATATGAAATATACGAGCCCATTGTAACGGACGCTCAAAAGCTTTTATTATTTACTAAACACACATCTGGGCCGCGAGACTATTAAATATTCATATTGGACACCCACTAATTAGTACACAAAAGTTAATGCTACGCGAGACAATAAGTGTGTGGACGTTCAAAGTCTCCGATATCCTTACACACCAGGCGACCGTATCTATGTGGCACGCCATCAACATTTTTATCTTCTAACACACCCGTGTCGAGTTCACCAGTATCTATATTGATGGATATTGAATATACTTAGTCTACGTCGCGACAGTTCGGCGTTGCATGGTCACTTAAGAAATTTAAATATTTGACATCGGACCAAGAAAAGCGTTAGAATTCAAGTGATCTCAGCTACGCTCGGGTCTTAGTTGACTTACGAACAATTTAAAAATTAAATACTGGTCAAATGAGACGTTAAAACTGAACGCTAAAGATTTGTGTGGACATGATTTCTGTATAAGTTTAGTCGTTGCTTTAACGGTATTGTCAGCTTGTAATTATATTTTATTTGATGAAAATTAGTGAGAGTGAAAGAAATATTTAGCATTAAGCTGGTGCTTGGAGAGTTATAGGCAAAAATAAATTTGTTTCAGTGTGAAAATAAAGGGCGGATATTCCACAATTGTTAGCGCGGGCCGCTTTCACGGTGACAAGAGTGAGCTTAAGCGGTCACTCGGAGCGCATTAGTGTTTGCTCAGTATTTACGATTTAACAAAACAACACGAAATGTTAAAAACACATTATTTGCTCGAGTGCGACGAATGTGAACTTACGATTCCGACGGAGTGTTGCATTTGTCAGCGACACGTTTCGCAGGTTAAGCCCGTCTCTTAAGGCGAATGTACGGCTCATTGTCGGGTTTTCAGCTTGAATACTTCGCCATATTTGTTCACAGGCTCCGACGCTTTTATTATAGTCGGAGTCGACGATTTCTTGGCCGAAGCTTATCCACAATGGGCGTGGAGCGCCGGACTACGGCGTACTATAGTTTTATGAACCGTAAAGCGTTAACGATTGATTTTAGAAGCGATTGTTTACAGGTTTTCAAGTATTGTGTGAAGTTGAAATCATAGCAATGTCGAGGAGAGACGCTTAGACATATTTCATTGGTATATGACTCAGATACACGTCATATATTACGTTGGACTTGTCATATGAATGAATTTAATGAACCATTACGTCGGTTCCTTAATGAGTTTCAGGAACAATGAGTATGCAAACTAGTGACCACATATTCATTAACGGCGATGTAAGAAATCTTAAATTTTCCTAGAGCTTGCGTCACCACACGTATTAAAATAATTAACAATGCGAAACATTTCCCGTTACTGAATCGAATTTTATAACAAACTAAATTAAGAATTCTTCGCTATTGACAATATACACTATAATAACAGTACTACACTAATACACTATCTCAACAGCTTGTTCTACAATCAATTGAAACATTATAATGATAATTACTATCGTAAAAATATAAATATTTGAAAACCTTTATATAGTTTAATCAAATATTTTAAATAAATACTTCTCTTGAATTTTAAATAGGATTCAGATTTATAATCAAGCTCCGAATTGATTGTAAAAATACATTATCACGATAATACGATGTTTTCTGAAATTTATTCAAATTAGTAATGTCAATGATAGCAATTATTACTTTATACTCTTTAAATCTATTCGCAATAGAAGTGGTAAGCTTGTTCTTGTTACAGATAAAGATAAATCAATTCATAAGAAACAATCTACCAGTAACTTGAAATACGATAATTATGTGACAGAATAACTTCTTTATTGAAGTAATTATTCTGTATATGTTATAACATTTATCCTTATGTAATAACAATGACAAACGGAAACTAACTAAGGAAATGTTGAGAATGTTGATATTTAATTTTGTGGTATAACTACGATTTACATATTTACTATGCATCATTTGTAATTTACAAATAATTTCCTGACCTAATCACGACTAAAAATTCGTAATATTATTTCCTTGCATATTAAAATTGTGAAAGAAGTAGCACTTGTGATTTACACAGAAATACCAATCTGGCTTACTAATCTATCAACGTACAGCCAAAATTTAAAGACCTACCTTTTTATAATCTGCATCTTATTCTGCTCGAGGTAGGGACAGCTCAACAGAAAGAAGTAGGACTATGCTAACAAAATATAACGCATCATGACACGCAAAGATTTGCTCCGCTGCAAGACATTTATTTTTAAAAGGCAATAATAAGAGATATGTTACAGGCGCGGAGGCAAACCGGATCGTCTGGTATTCATATTTACGTTTCGCATTGTATCCATCATTGTTATAGAACAGAGCGAGTCGAGCTCACCGACAGTCGTATTGTCGTAGGACTGATAATTAATTTAGCTATTTGCGATTATTCATACCGCTAAGTATTTATAACATAAAGTACCTTAAGGTCAGCGAGTCAAGGATCATATTTGCGGACGTTTTGGAATAGACGGTGGTGTGTGTATCCGTCGTTTGTAATAATTTATTATACGTTAACTAATATAACACTAGTTATAGTAACACCTTTGATTCATTAGTCTATTAATATATTTATTTGTGTATAACTACATTCAGAGGGATGAATTCATTATAACCTATTATTTTGCTACAATATACATCTTCATAAAATTATTGTATAATACAATTTAACAAAAAATTTAAACGACGAATAGAAACGTTCTTTAATGGTCATAATCAAGAAATCAGTTAATTTATCACCATATTTACACAAATATTAGTATTTAACTTACTGTTTCTTTCTCTAAGATTCAAACAATATTACGAGGCAAATAAACTCTAGCTACGGACTTCACACTGCGTTAGCCGATATAAACTACCAATAAAAGGCGAAAGCGAATCCGGTATTCGTTACTTTTTTAGACTAAAATCGATGCTGTATGAGAGTTTATTACAAGTGAATTGAATCGCATACCTAACTATGTAATCAGAGCGGTTAAGCCGGCTCACACAAAGGTTGCACCTTCAATTATAACGTGCCGCAATCACGCGCCTCGCGCCTTAAGTGGTCACTAAAATTTAAATAGGTGCAAAATTTAAAAACATAACAAGCACTGAACGTGACGAAAGAGACGTCAAAATACTTTAGTGCAGTGAACTCGATATAAATGAAGTCAAATTATTGTACTTTCTTTATTGATCACAAATCAGATCAGATCATCAAATCAAAAAAAAAACAGTCAAATATAATATGAATGTGTCAGTCAGTCAACAACTTAAAGAAACCTGAATGTATATTTCGCGGGGACCAATTACTTCGCTTAATAAACTAAAAAAAGAACATTTTTATAACCATATAACGCTTATGAATGGTCAGAAAATCAGATTCAATTAGGCTGATTCTTGTTTTGAATATTATTTTTAATTATTTATGTTGGTAATCCTTGCCATAGTCTTTGGAATTGAGGAACTGAATCAATTAATAAAATAATAATGCTTGTTATTTAATAATCGTTTAAGAGTAAAATATTCTTATAAAAATTCAAAACAACCTATAAAAATTGTGGCAGACGATGTAACATATGTCGATTATTTCACAGCCGCAACTTTATACGATATCATTTCATTACTTTATACCGATCACAAATACTCATGGTTTATAAACAACCTCGACACGAATCAGCCGCGCCGTAAACTATACGCAATATAAACACAATATTAATTCACGCGCACTTATTGAGTATGCACAAAGTCGCGCTAAGTTCACGGCTCATAAAGCTCTCCTATAGGTAACTTCACACTATCTGTCACAAAAGCTACCAAGATTTAAGAATATAATTTAGATTTTTCTTCTTCATTGATTGAAAAATGCGCACTTTATACCTCATTCAATGTTAGAAGAAAGATTAAACAAACACAATTAACGTTTTGCTCTCTTTTGTTACAGTTCTCATACCAAATGCCGAAACTTTACAAATCGCTGAAAGAATACCACATCATATTTCAAAAATTACGCGACGTCGAACTAGACTTTCCGGACGATCCCTTCAATAACTACAAGATCGTGCGTCAGAGACTCATCAGCAACACATTGCCGAGGCTGTACAGTTCCATCGCGGAGATCACAGAGAGTATGACAGCTTTCAACATGGACATACCAAACTTTGACGTGAGCAAAATGAA
>JWHW01011123.1:186593-203618 GCA_000931545.1 Papilio glaucus
TGATGAGAAATTTTATAAAATAGACCGAGATATAATATGAATAAGTATTAAAATGCGAATAAATTTTTAAAGCCTAAATTATTTTATTTATTCCGTCATCTGTAACTTATTTATAGAAATCTGACGTTATCACTAATTAAAAAGAGTGCATGCGATAGAAATGTGACTGTTGAGATGGATGTGTGGGAGTAGCACAAATGGGTAAGGTACGAAACGACTATATTAGGGGAAGCATGAAAGTAAAGTTAACTAAAGTAGCACCGATAGTGGAAAAGTTAAGGAGCAAAAGGTTAGCATGGTATGGACATGTTATCCGGAGGGAAGAATGGCAAGGAGAGTTTTAGATATTAGAGTGGAGGGATATGTCGATAGCGGTAGGCTAAGAAACGATGATGGATGGATTGCGTGAAATGTAACATACTTAAAAAGGGAATGACAACATAAATGACGGATGTTAGATCGACGTGGAAGTCGAAAACCTATCATGCCGACCCCACATAAAGTGGGAAAAGGGCAAGGAGATGATGATCACTGTTATTAAACAGCCATAACGAGCTTTTCTTTCAATAATTTTAGTACATAACTTGATTACCATAATAAGTAGAACGGAAAAAGACAAAAACTTTAACGTCATCATATTTTTCAAAGCTTGTAATACATAGTATAAAGTCTGTGTAACATCGTTTTTGATTTCGTCATATAATATACCTACATTAACACCTATATAGTTTACCCTTGTAATTTTAGAAGTACTACATGTACCCTTTACTTATGCAAAAAAGATACGACATTATTGCTACACTGATTACATAGCTCCAAATTATATTGATGATTCGAATTTTACAACCATAAGATTTTAGATTAATTGCCGTATGGAAAAATGTGTCCCTGAAAGTATCAAATATCAATATGACTCTTAATAATTTAAGAGAAGAATATAGTATGCTCTTTTAAAGCCAGTAAAATACCTTCCGGCTTCTTTGGTGTTGCGGATGGACATGCCCGCCCGAACCTTGACCTGCTACTCATTTGGCTTAATCTATAAAAAGAGATTTATACATTCAACTAAAAAAATTGAAAACGTCCAGCTCTATACTTAGGACAATACTACGAACTTATATCTCACTAGTGAACTTATATGTCAAAAAGAAAAGTATCATACACAATTTGAAAAAACGATAATGCTCTGTACCCAGTTTGCCGCAAAATAACTCAACACCGCTAATATTAAGACTACGCTTTTAATTTAAAATAAAAATTAATAGTTTTAACAAGATCAAGAGTTGTCAAACAGAGGCCATCAGGTCACCATCATCGTCTTAAGTTAAATAAAATGTCAATAGTAAAAAGTGTCTCAAATTAATAATGTAATCATACATACATTACAAATGTCAAGTGTGAAGAAGTCAAAATTAGAAATTATAAAATTTTTCATGTTACTCTAGACCAAAGAAACTTTGCTGTTGGGAGTAATAGTATCAAGATGTTTGAACATTTATATTTAATTGAAAATATAGAAACACTGCCATCTCTATATACTTACGGAACCAAATTAAAATTGTTAATCCACTCCACGCTAGATGGCTCTGGCCTAATTTTGTTTGAAATCATCACATCAAATAAAGTTACTTAAGCTGATTTAATGATGATCCAACAGATGTCGCTATTGGTAACTTATGAAATATTTCTCTTTATTTGCGGTGTATTAAAATAAAAAATAATTTGATTATTGTAAAAGACGACATTAAAAGAGATTTTTTTGTGCTTTAACTGAAAGAGTTACAAGTTCCAATATTGCGTTGGCACTATATCGTGGTATTTTTCGTAAAACATTACTAATCAATATTAGTATTGTAAAAGTGATCGCAAGATGGCGTTACATAAGTTTAAGTGTAAGATAACTTTACTGCTAAATTTTATTACTGTAGTAAAATAATAGATGGCAATATTATAAACCGAGCGCCATAACATGTGTAAGTGATTCTTATTTCAGTAATACTTACCTTTCTAAAAACATGTAATTTTAAGTAAATAAAAAAAAATGTTTAATTACTGTATTCGAACATGATTTTTGAATCGTCCAGCAACAGTGAAGCTGTTACCTGAATTTTATTTGTTTTTAAACAAGGTATTAGGCCCACCTTAAATATGGAGTAGGTATTTTCCGTACTGTCCCCATATTGATACTGCGGTATTAGGTATTACGACCTCAGAGAATACCCACGCATAGTAAAATTATTTAGTTTCATTTCTTCTCTGGGGTCATCACTATCAATAAGGACCGAAGAATACTATCACCTTCTCCTTTTTTAAAAAAGACTTCTCCGATAATTTATACATCCACGCCAGTACAGCTACCAAGGCCCTATGTGCACTTACCTTAGGTGGATAGTTTTGCTTACCGCGTGTTCCTTGGAACCAAACTTTTAATCTTCTCAGCGTCAGCGTAAAATTATTTGTTTAACACAAAAAGTTTTTTTTTTAAGGAAAAAGGCGGCAAACGATTAAGCGAATCTCATGACGTCCAGTGAGCGCTACCCATAGACATCCGCAAATGTGTTACAGATGCGTTACCCACCTTTAATAGACAGAGGAGGGCGTAGACAGGAATAAGGATATTTCCTTTTTCCCGTTAACCCCCTCCCCGTCAAATTATCTTCCCGTTCCCATCCTATCCTTATGAGGAAAGGGTGGGAAGGGGAAGGGGACTGAAATTAAGCCTCCGGCACCTCACTCATCAGACAAAACGCAGAGTACTTCTACTTCACGCCAGTTTTCTGTGAGGTCGTGGTATGTCACTGGTCGAGTCGGCCCATTCGTGCAACAGATGTTGTCGTTGCCGGCTCTACCACTGTTTAAAGATACTGCGAGGCGCCTATCTATTGAAATTATTGTAATAAATAAATAAATGTGATCCTAGCACACCTTTCTCGCTTCTTCTACATTCAAACACAAGTTCGTCGGTTATGGGAGCTACTTATCTGATTGATACAAATATTTATAACAGCAGTTTATTCACAGAATAGTTATGAGAATTATTCTACAATTTTTTGCCATTTTTCACACCTTTTTGCTTCCACCAACATGTTTTCAACAGTAGTAGTGTATTATTTTATAAGACATCATGTGTCATGAGGTAAACAACTAGTTAGTCCAATTATCTACAAATTATTATTTAACTATGGCGGTTTTATATGATAAGAAACAAGTGTTACTTTTGAATTGATAACGGGAGTCTTGATAAGGAAAGGATGAAAATGGGAAGAGAATTCGACGAACGAAGGTTTTTTTTCCTGACTTTTCCGTCCTCTGTCTGTACAAGGTAGGCTACGCATCAGCAAATCATTAGCCTCTTGCAGATGGCTATGGGTAGCGGTCATTTAATATCAGGTGACCAACCCGATTCCTTTCTTGCCAACTCCTTCCATAAAAATAAAAATGCCTTTTTATGCAATGTCTTCCTCTATTCATCATGTCCATGTGATCTAATATCTACACTTGGTGCCATTCATATTTTAAACAATATAAATGATTGTTATCATGAAACTATACAGCTGGCCTTCGCGACGCGCGTTTCACATGTGGGCTTCCGTCGACAATAACTACGGTTGCGCGGCTTGCTTCCATTGTCGGTATTAATTCATTGCAATTACAATACATTAAATGCAGTAGTAGAATTAATGCATTAGATCCATAGGTCGCTGGTTCAATCCGGCTCGAAGGACCAAATAGTTGCTTTATTCGAAGTAAATAATGTATAACAAATTAAGTGCACGTGAACACCGGCGGCCCGTCGCGTAGTGGTCTCCTGTTCCCCCGAACCGACGACCCCGCATCGACGACCCCGCGACCAGGCCCCGCGCAGCTCACTGAGTCGCCCGCGCATGAAGTATGCTTTAGAAACTTAATATGAACGTTTAAAATGACAATCCTGGGGTTGGCTTCCAATTCGTTAAGTTTCTTACACAGGAAAAAAAATTACTATAATAGTATTATTATTTTACTTAGCCAACGGTTCGCCCTGAATTCATATATGTAACGTTAACGGAAAAAAGAGACACATTTGATTTTATACTTTACTTCGCCGCGACTTCGTCAGCATGAGGAAAGATGTTTTTCGTACACATACTCATACAAAGTACAAAGGATCAAGATGAAAGAGAAATAAGTGTCAAATAATTAGGAATATATGTGACTGATAGTACCAAATGATTAACTAGAAATAAAGTCAAATTATTAGATACATATCTTTATTTTACTTTTACAGTTCTTTTAAAGATCTAATATCCGTATCCGAAATTAACCGAAACTACCGAATATTTCGAAATAATCTCCTATCAGAATTTGAATCCGATATAATATTATCCCGTTCTCGCTTCCGAAATTTCATATTCATAGAACCCTTAGTGCTAACGAGGCTTGAAGTATGCTAGTAACGTAAAGGCGCACGTCTTTTCACCTATTTCATTGCAAATGAGGCACGAACTATGCTCGGGGAAACTCGACGCTTTATTTCTGTGTTGTCTCGCCTACTTTGGCTATTTCGCTTGGGCTTAATTTATTTTACCATCACTTTAAATTAAGCGTATCGGTATCGCCGATATTTTTATAAGAATATCGGTATCGAATAGGTTCATCCCAAGTTCGTACGTAGTTATTTATTCCGCTTATGATAAATCATGCCACAAGGTAATTGTCATAATCAATATAAATTTTTCTTTCACTTTCTACCTTTTGTTTTTTTTTTTTAATATAGAATAAATTAACGCTTGACCACGATCACACCTGATGTAAAATAGTGTTCGAAAGATGGTACGCACTAGTTTAGTAACAGCCTATTCACTTTTCTCTTGAAGGTACGTTATAGTTGAACGGAAACACTGACATAACACTGTGGTAGGACTCGAAGAATGTTTTATGAATTAACTTTTTAACGTAATTTGGTACGCAATTTTAATTAACCACGAAATATTAACGAAACAGTGGAAAGTGAAGTAAAAGCGGTATATATCAAGGTCCTCTATGACAAATTATAGTTTCGTGCGCGACAAGCAATCGAACACACGAACATTACGAAACGCGACAGTGAACCTCCGTATAGAGCATTGAACAAATGCAATCCGGTATCACGACCTTATTTACTGACGGAGTGAGCAGAGGTTTCAAGTTTTTTTAACACAATTTACACCAAGTTATTATTTATACATACTGGTACAAAACCATGGCTGAGACAAAACATTTTTTATATTCATGATTTTTTAGGAATATTATAGGTAAGGTCAATTAAATCATTGTGGTTTTCGCTATACGGCTTTTGAGGTCTTCTGTTGTACGCGCCATTATGAACATCCTGTAAAAAATATTAATATTAACCATGAACAGATATGTCACTAAGCCCTTGACTAAAAAAACATACAGACGAATTGATAACCTCCTCCTTTTTGAAGTCGGTTAAATATTCAAATTAAAGAAACAGTAAACGCCTATTTCTACATAAAAAATTTCATCGGCCATTTATCCATGAAATCAGGTTAATAGCGTTTCTTTCTGCTATTTTTAACACGCTCTGTTTAACGTACGAAAGGTTATTGGTTGTTCGAATAATAACTACTTATAACTAAAAACTAATGTCAACTAAGGCGGAGTTCATGTCACTAAATATGCACGTACAACGAGATCGCATCAGAAAGTATGTGATCCGCAGTCGATTTAAATACATAGAATCAAAATAACTGACATTGTCTGAAGAATTGTAAAACTTAAGCAGCAATGGACTAGACATATTGCTTGCAGAACGGGTGGCCGATGGGAACCACAATAACCATTAGCTTACGAAACCCAACCAACGACCTCTTACTTATCGACTTGATACTCTGGCATTGCTAAGAGACGTCGCGTCTCTTTACATTAGGCTATGTTCCTAATGTAGCGGAGCGTTCCCAAGGATTTTTTTTGGAACAATTTCTGACGCATAGTTTGGTCATCGCTCTACACGACAGAGCTCCAACTACCACACCATCATGATGGTTAGCATTCCACTACCGTGGGTCTTTCGCGTAATGCTACCTCGCACAGCGTTGAGGAGTGATCTGTCGCTGTTCGTTTGTCCCTTTAGGCTATAATGTTTTTTTTTTCAGAAATCGATCGAAAATAGAATATACATAAACATGCAGAAGGAGAAAGATTTTACAAACGTTTATTTTCTACGACTCTCGCACTTGTTCACTGCTAAATTGACTGCACTGCTTGATATAAAAAGAATAGTATTTTTAAAGATTCTTTTTCCATCATGTAGCCCATTTAGGCAACATAAATTAGTCTAAAGCGCCCTAAACATAGATTATTATATCTACCCGAAGGTACTAAGTATTTGAGCTATCACTGCTTACTAAATGTGGTAATTCTTTTGTAATAACTTTATCCTTGATTATTTTCATACTCCAGATTTCTTAATTATTGTTTAAAGCTATTGCGACAATGAAAGCACTTAAAAAGAAAGAAAATTGACGAACAGTATTCAATGTTATATCTTCGGTAACACTAAGATAAAATACAAACAATTTCCCTCAAAAAGGGACTTATTTAATCTATTTTTTTGCGTTTTCTTGCGTAAAAAAATTACCTTGGTTAATCTACGGCCATTGCTGAGATAATCGTGTGGTTTGTCTCCGAGTTCCTAAGACCCACGCGTAGTCTCTATTGTCATTTATTTTTCTTAATTTATTTGTGCATTTAAATATCGTTCTCTTAAAACAATATCTAAGCTTGCAGCTGGTCTCACCTACGCCGTATAAGCTCACGTATTAAAAGAACTCAGATTTCCTACAGGCCATTCTCTCAAAGTCTCACATTCGCTGTCAGAGATACACATGCGTCATTACCTAATCCGCACTTCGGAAGGACTAGGCATATAACTAAACGAATCATTCACAATTTACTTTGTTATTTCTCGGTAGACTGTTGAAGTAAAATCGTCAAGTTCTGTACTGTTATTCCGTTAAAGTTTTTTTTTAATAAACTAGTGCTTGACCCCTATCCCCTGATGATGTAAAGTGGCGATGTGTGATGCAAAAGGTACGCACTAGTTTAGTGTAACAGCCACTCACTCTTCTTTTGAAGGTACTTATTCACTCTTCTTTTGAAGGTCCCACATCATAGTTATACGGATACACTGACGCTGGCGACTTGTTCGAATCCTTTGCCGTACTTCAACAGGCACACTCGCTGGGCCAATCTGAAATCGGAGTCTATAGAGAACATACATAAACACATCGCCTTTTATATATATAGAATTTATTTAAATGACAGACCAGTTATTACTGTTGAATAAAAAATCGTCAATACTGTTAAATATTTTCAAAGACATATGATATATGTTAGCGTCTTGTTAATTTGTAATTTCTAGCTTGCTTATTTTTAAGTTATTTATTTAAAATTTACATATAAATGATCTAGTACCCGCCTTAGCTTCGCACGGGTATATAAATAGATCTTCTTTTCCCTGCCCTTCTCCCACTATTTATGCGGGGTCGGCACAGTACGATCGTAGTCCATATTGTAAAAGATTTTAGCTATAGTTTTTTACGGCCGGCCGCTTGCATGACGCCAACCCTACTCGGGCATATAGATATCCAAATAAAAAAAAATATAACCTGATGAGCTTTCTACGGATGAAAGAGTTCTACATTTTGAGTTTTTAACTTGTTCCGGAACAAACAAACAATGTTATCTTTTCTCTTTATAATATCAGTATAGATTTAGAAAGACAATAAAACGCAACATATAGCGTATATAGCTGTAAGCGATGTTGCGCCGGCGTTTGCCAAGACCGCCAGCTGATAGAAAGTCGAACAGAATCGTTCAGTTGTTGACAACGCACCGGGTGCGACGGACGTCAATTTGACGCAAATGTTACCGAACGCACGCGGGAAATAGTTGCGTCCGATAGCCGCGCCAGAAATACAAAAAAAATTATATTCAAATAAATAATTTAATTTGAATATATAATATACATTGTGGAGACGCGCAATATGGGTGTCAGTGCAAGAATTGCAGTACTTCTTTTTACATTGTCCGTGGCCTTTTCTATCCCGGTCGGTGATCACAGCGGAGCTTTCAGCAGTACAGGTAACAAAAATATATACAAAGAATTTATTTTGTAAGAACTGTCAAAAAATGATAGAAAAAATAATGCATAACCTAATTTAAAAAAAATCTCAACAAACTTTAAAAAAGATACTAGAATACAGATAATTTGCGGTCTAACCAAACAAGAATGATTATCATTAGGTTCATTCATCAATATCCAAGAATTTGGAATTAATTTCGCGTATAATTTCGTTGGCGCCAATTTCTGCATAACACGATTGACAATGACCTACTCTTAGCAATACGTCACGCTCTATCAAATCGAAAGAAATATTGTTTCGATACAAAAGAAAATGTTTTGTAACAGTGCAATACAGCACATCACAACAGAAGCCAAGAAACCGTGATAGGAATCACTAATGATGCTTTTATACTAAAACGTATCGTAATTTTTTTTTCTTACAATTTTTTAGGTCACATTACGGCAAACCTTGAATACTATGTTCATAGTTGCATAATTTGCTTGTATAGTTAAACTTTCATTTCCATTGTTGCTGTTGTTCATTTAAAACAAATTTATATACTATAAAATATAAAAATAAATTAAAACACCAACTTTTCCTACAGATTGTCTCAATGAGAACAAATACGATTCAACTTTTTTGAGATTGAATGAAGTACTAAAAAATATACTCAAAAAAATTAAGACTATAAGAAATAACTAAGAAAGAATACAAATCAAAACTATAACAATAATTGAAATGTGAAACAGAGGGGAGCAGCAGGGAGGTTTTTAATTTACAAAACCATTTAATTAAATCGGCTTGAATGTGGTGAACCATATGTTCCAATGACTACTTCCACATAACACCAATATAAAATTAATCACTTAATAATGCCACAAAAGTTGTAACTCATTTTTATCAATAATAATTTCTCAGGCACTTTCATACTTTGTAACATTACATAAGAGTCTGACAAAAATACTATGATTTATTTGAAAACCCTTGTATCTTGTCATTTTGACCTTCCTATCCTTCTCTTATAAGGAAAGGATGGGAAGGGGATGAGGATTTGACGAGCGAGTGTATGGATAGGAAAAAGAAATATGCTTAATTGTGTCTGTTCCCACCTCTGCCCGTTAAAGGTACAAGCAACAAGTTAATGCAACGCATAGCTTGTTGATGATGCCTATAGGTAGCGGTCACTTAATATCAGGTAACCCGCTTATTCTTTGGTCTCCTTCTTCCATAAAAAACATGTTTATTGCATCTGTATCCGTAAACACAAAGTCGTATATTATATACCCGTATATTTATTGTACCTGTATCCCAAAGCCCCAATAAGAAAAGTTCACAACTTGACATCCATAGATATAATTATTTTTAACAGACTTCAAAAAGGAGGAGGTTATTCTTCATAGGTCTGTATGTTTTTTATTTGTGATTTTTTTTGTAAAAACTTATTAATATGATTTACAAATGGATAAATTTGATTTTAATCGATTTTGAATTTAAAAACCTAAACAATACAATGTGACAGAAATTCATAATATTTTGTAATCTACGAATACATCTTACACTCGGAGCGCTGAATTTATAAATATAAAAATAGGTTCCCTCAATGTTTCCATTATTCAGAAGTAAATTACTTAATTGCTTCAACCTCCAAACGCGAACAATGAAAACCGAGCGAGTCTTTTAATGCGTAATGCTTAGTACTGGATGTTTTCAACGGCATTGTCTGAGTGTCACCGGGGCTCGGAAACGTTCACTTCCGAGGAACACTGATTGTGTAATTCACACAACACCATTACAGGTCAGAACTTTTGTTGTAAGACATAATTCTATCGACGTAATTACTTGAAAATATTACAACAATATGATAACAGTCGCATAGATAACAATTTCCTGCTTGTACTGGTTTGAACATAGTATCAACTTGGTGTTAAGCTTAAAGCTCTGCCGGACATATGTCTCTCCAAGAGGTCACTGCACTCCGTCTTATGTTCAGGAATGGTGGAACTCCCTGACGTCTTTTATTAGTTCCCTTTGTTGATATTCCAGAAAGAAAAAGCATTGTAAAATTAGTGAGAAAAATAAAGTTATTAAGTTTTAAAATGTTAATTGACTAGTTCAACTTCCATACATATTAACTTAAAATCGATAAAAGATTATCCATTCTATACCAATCAATACGTAAAATAAAAAATCATGTGAAAAGTAATACACAAAAATTTGAATAAAAAAATCACAAGAATACATATATATAAGTACAGAAATTTTATTTAAAGCATATATCATAGTTTCAATCGATTCATAAAATTTTCCGTAACTTATAACTCATTAAATAATTTTCTTATTATTTATTTTTATTTTATATGTATATGTTTGGTCTCCCAATTTAGTCATAATCGTTCATATAAATGCAAAGGCAATCAACTCGAACTCGCCCACCACGCCCGATGTAATGCATTCGCATGAAGATCGGACAAAAGTTTAGGTGTAGTGTCACTGACACGGGGCATTGGCATCACATGCGGAATCGAAAACAAACGCTTATGATTATGACTTGTACAACAATTTTAATTGCTCAAACCATTAACTGATTATGCTTTAAAGTACTCTTCAAAACAGTATACATCTAGTACATACTAAAACATGTTTTACATAGATACTTTTGTCATTATTAAATATAAATATAAAAATACTGGATAAATGGCGCATTAAAAAAACATTCTATATATAGATTCATTTACATATCGCAAAGGCTATATAAATCCTTGATATATATCTCGACATATATTTCGAAAAAATATATGTCTTTAAAAATATATTTTTAAAGACATATATTTTTTCGAAATGAAATAAATTAAAATTTACTAATTTCATCACGTTTGATTTAAAATACCTAATTATAGTTCTAGAGCATCCACGGCCGTAAAGCGATTTAAACACTTTATTTAAATAACACGAATCCATTAAGAATCAAATTTTAATATTATAATCTATAACAATAAATTACTAATATTCCCTTATTTAAATAAGGACACGGTTACAAAGCGATACTTGAACGTTTATTGACCTTTATGAAGTATAAAGCTGTGCACTTAGTCACGGTTAGTCTCATCGACTTTTCGTCAATATAGAATTTAATTTACCGCAGGCTATTTGCATCGGGCCCCGTCAGTTATAATCAACATAATTAATTATTTCGAGTGAATTATCAAAGCTTTCACTGTAAGTTGAAGTGTGGTTTATATGCCATAAGGTACTAGAAATGATATTGACTATGTCATGAAAACAATATATACTAACTTACTAGTAGTCTATTCCCTTTTCCCGTATGTATGGAGAGCTCGATCCCGGGCTATTTAAGGTTAGATTAGGTTAGGTTATATCAAATATACTAATGTCAACAATCTTTATTAATACACTACTCCATATAGGTGTGGAGATGGGACTGAATAATATCGAATGTAATCAAGTAACTTTTTATTAAAAATTGTACAAGCTCAAGAGAAAGAGAACACACCGCTACCGACGCCATACGCATAGAGAGAGAGTGACCAATCATAAGTTATCTAATTTCACATCTGTGAAAGAGTAATTCAATTCAACAGTTACATTACAATCAAATACAAACGTATATCTAAATATCTCTGTCTATAATTTATGATTATCTTATCTTCTCATACAGTTACGTTCTTAATCCTCGCGAAGACACTGAAATGTTATGCCCAATTACTGACTTATATGAACTATTTTTACTTTCCGTTCAATTATTTTTATTACACGTCCCTTTTAAAATAGGATGAGCATACCAGGTTCACAGCAAGCTGTGTTTTATGTGAGCAAAGGTTTTAACCTTAAAACTTCCAAAATATTTTCGAAAAAACAACTTTTTCTCACATTACACAATTTTGCTTCACTTTATCTCACGATTTCCATAAAGTTACAATATTCCGATGAAAGTATAAAAAGTATAAAGGCCACCATGTATGGTAAATGACGTTTGTTTGTTTAAAATAATCATATCTTTCAATGAAACAAGGTGATATATCGGGTACTGGCTTTAATCTTGAGGATCAATGCAAATTTAAGTCTGCACCGCAGGTCATACGCCCGGACTGAAACAAAAGTCTAAAAGCGATGTATATTATAAAACTGTTATTAAATTTCTTTTATATTAAATCAATCCTTAGTAAGGAAAAATATTTAAGTTAGAAGTGCGCGATGTTGTTTGTTGAAAAACTCTCGATTTGTTTTTAAAGCACTTTGCGTGGTGTGTAAATTTGATCTACCTGGGTCGTGCATTCTCACTGGTTCGTTACCCCGATGAAGTCGAGTTTCGAATGCTAAGGCGCACCATTATTGACAATGTACTGTGGCATTTACGACTTTTTTGTTAAGAAAAGGGCCCTCGGTGTGTGGACGATAAAAATATTGCGCGCCGCGGTTTTACGTCTTTATTTTTATTTTTTGCAAATTTCCCCATTCGACCACTTTCAAAAGAGTATTGGTCCCTGACTCTTGATGTGATATAAAAAGTGAAAAGATTTTTAAGATCCTGAGAAAAAAGTTATTTAAGAATTATATATGTACTATCTTACATGATGTTGTAGCCATGTCTTGACGAGTAAACAAGAAATGAAATGATCTTAGCTCTGAAACTTGCAGGAGTAATATAGAAATGTTGAGAACATTAAAATGAAAGTTGAAATCATTTACACTAGACCATGTTGATACTGCATAGTAACGATCAGATGCTAACTAACATCTGACTCTAAAGCCACATTAAATATTAAGCGTTGTTTGGTGGTATTTCTAGAAAGACTAGATGGAACAATTATAATACATCCTAAAACTGCAACCAGAATGGAAATAGAGTCAACAACAGCTGCAGAAAAAATTACTCTTAAAAACCCGGTTAAAAAAAATAAAAATGTCTCTTTCGTTCATATTTTTACGTCCACTTACGATTTCAAGAATATTATTCCGCTAAAATATCGTCGAGGAAAGTACCTTGAAATGTCAAACTCGATAACTGTTCAATGAAAGAGACCTTTGCGAGGAAGACCCAGGAAGCTATCGCATAGGTCACATTTTTATAAATCTTTTTAAAATAACAAAACGACAAGGTTAGATAGCATACAGTGTAAGATTTATTTTCACAAGATTCACCTTCAATTTTAACCAATGCCTGCAAGAACAGATAATATAAATATTTTATATGAACATTATTATCATTACGTATATCGTAAGCAATTTATCACACTTTACAGGGTTACCGTAGAGTATTTCTGAATCGCGGAAGCTATCGATTATCCTATGCAGCCTCTCTATTGATGAAAATGCATAAATTTAGAAGCTGAAAATACCGATTCGGTCTATTGATGGTATTTGTTAGTCAGTATTTGGAAGCAGCAGCCCTTATCATCTATCCTAATGTTGAGTCCCGGATCTCGTGTGAGATTCATAATAAGGTCTAAATCGTATATTAGAACATCATTGGTCACCAAGCAAATGTGTACGTGTCTATTATGTACAATAATAATAATAAAGACTTCATTTCAGACAGTAGTGTCCATTTTGTTATTAATTGTTCTTATAGACTAGTGTTAGTAATACGATATTAAGAAAACAAATTCGTTCATTACTGCGCTATTTCATGAGAATTGGTGCAGCTCTGATTGATGTAACTACAGTCCAGACGACTAGTGATCTTGCTAAGGATGCTATTGATACTGCAACGTACCCTGCGCACCAGGGATGCACATATTTTACGCATCGTCGCGTACCAGCAGTCTACGCGATGTTTAGCAAACATACCTGATGCACTACAGAATCGCCGAAGCACCCTGAATGCATTATTAAATTGGACTGCAAGAGGACTGTAAGAAAAGACACCCTTTCCTCATAAGGATAGGATGGGAACGGGAGGGGGATTGGACGGGGAAGGGGTTAACGGGGAAAAGGAAATATCCTTATTCCTGTCTATGCCCTCCTCTGTCCATTAAAGGTAGGCAACGCATGTGCAACTCATTTGCTTGTTGCGAATGTCCATTAGCGTTCACTAAAAAACTGGTGATCCGCTTGCTTGTTTGCCATCAGCTACCATTTAAAAAAAAAGATTTTTGAGTAGTCAGTCCATAGGCTCCACGTATAGAACGACGTACTATAGGACGCAAAAAGTGTAATTTTAACTTCTGTCGAACAACGTGCAAACCTTCAAGCTGTCATGTTCACCCACATGGCCAGCGCCCTCAGTTCTCTCTCGATATCATCATTGTCCTTGAGGTCAGCATATGTTCTAAGTACTTAAATTTAGATACCCTACTAACAAAGCTGTACCATTAATCAATTAATTATTTTTTCACTTGCTCAATCAAAATTATTTAACAATGTTACGGCGTCATTGGACAGGTGATTTGTTTATATTGTAAAGCGCTGATAACATCATTACCGGCGCGATATGACACGTTTCGCTTTTATCGGAACTAATAAATATTGCTCCAATGATTTCATTGCCTTTCAATTCTGTAATTGCTAATACTTCCCTTCGACTTCTATAATTACTTCACTCGATATCAGCTTGGAATGCAATCGATGTTCCAAATTTTCGAGTACTCGTTTGTCATCGATTATCGATTTCGTATCGAGCCACTATCAACGTCGTGCAATAAAACTTACGTCATTACAATTTTATCCCTGTTGTTGCATAAACATAATTGATGTTTTATTACAACTAATCGATTTTATTACGAGAATAATTCATAGACACAATTGAATAAAAGCGAGCGTGCAATTCTATTCGTTATTGGAACGTTTACACAAATTTCTTTTGACTTATGTGAATTTCGTTTTATATAATAATTCATTCCAACCGATGCTCTCACGCTTATATAATCTACCATAAACACATCTGAACCTACTATTTAATAGAACCTGTTTCGACCAAAGCGACCTCCGATAAACCTTATTCTTATTATTAGTGAACACTAACTTATATTGTGCAGTTAAAAATATTGATTGCTGTAAAGAGAAGCTATTAGAACATCACCAAGGCAAAGGTAGTTGCTAGAAAACTTGATGTTCTTGCAAAACGCACCGGGGCCAGATCACATCGCCACTTAATACACAGATGGCACTATCCTCAAGCACTAGTTTATCTCTCTCTCTTCCCAGCTATATATGCCATATGGTGGTGGGGTCAGCTGTCCTACCTTTTCTCCTCCACGTCACCAGTAGCTTGGCAGTCACGCATGTCTTTCAGTGCAACATCTTTCCACCTTGTTTTCGGTATGCCTCTAGTTTTCGGCCGGGAAGAGAACGGTGAAGTGTCAAATTACCGACGTAGAGGTGGCCTCTTTTCGTCGTCGTATAAGTCGATGTGTCGTATGTCGTGCGTCGTTGTATATGTTCCCTAGAGATTCCGAAACAGCTGGACCGATTTCGGTAAAATTTTCAGAAAATATTCAGATTGGCCTAGCGATTGGCCCTGTGAAGTTTGGTAGCGATTGAATCAATATAATTATTGCAGCACGCACGAAGCAGGGACGGATCGCTAGTTCGTAATAAAAATTACATTTTTAAAGGATCGTATAAAAAGTGAAATAAGTAAATGCCTCGTTTATGACATAACTTCATTCTCACTTTAAAATAATAAATTTTACGATTGGTTTTACTTTTAGTTTGTTTTTATATCGACGTTGAAATTTCCCCTCGCGATTTACTTCAGGTCATTGAACCTTCGATAAGTATAAAGCGAATCATTATTTTAATTAATCAACATGGAAATAGATTAATAGCAATATTAAGTTACGAACAGCTGTTTTTTGTGTGATAATATAGCTTTTACCACATAAATTTTTAGAGATCCGCTTTTGTTCTTCGTAAATTAACTATTAATATTATTACTATATTATATATATTACATTATACTATTACTATATTATACAATTATATAATCTATAATATACTATATTATACTATTAATATTATTAAATTAATTCATTTTATCAGAAGTAACAAAAAGTCTTGATGCAGCCCCTGTTAGATCCTATGGGAAGGATCCTATCCTCTATTTTATAAATGTAATGAAAAAAAAATTGTGAATTAAGAAAACTGCGATATAATTGTTGTGTTCTTTCTTCTTATCTACTCGGTTACGTAGTTTTTCGTTAAATAAAAAAAAATCTTAGTATATATAACCTAACTAGCTGTTGAACGTGGTTTCGTGGCGTCGGCATTCGTTTCTAGTTTTCCACGCTAGAATTTTTAGTAAAATGATTCCGCGTATAATTAAATCAAATTATAAGTAAAATGTGTCATAACGTTGTTATTGATAATACATTACCATGGCAACCTATATTGTAGGTGAAGGTTTTATGTAAAAAGTTCCCATGTAATTTTTGTACTTCTGGCAATCTGTGTGCAAAATTTTATGATTGCTCGAGACTTTAAAAAGTTAAAGTGTAACAAACAAACACACATTCGAATTTATAACATTAGCTAACTAGTACTAATATAGTACGGAACCATTTAACATTAAGACATGGTATGCGCATTTAATGATTTATGTTATGTTCGAAGTTTATTAAATATTTCATATTAAACCGGTTTCGTCTTGCTACAATAGTATTATTCTTATAAACAAATTTATATTATTTTAATCTCTATGTCATGTTGTTTTTTTACCAATATTATTAAACATTTAACATTGGAACTAAAAATAGAGTATTTTTAATTAACATGCAGTTAGTGAAGAAATTAATAATGGATTAACTGTTAAACAATCCGTCTCCATGGCGTTTTATTTT
This sequence comes from Papilio glaucus, assembly GCA_000931545.1. NCBI lineage: Eukaryota > Metazoa > Arthropoda > Insecta > Lepidoptera > Papilionidae > Papilio > Papilio glaucus. The sequence continues at coordinate 203,503 of JWHW01011123.1, forward strand.
ATTTTATTCTTTATTTTTATTTTAGAAGATTTGGAGAGCCAACAGCTTTCGTTTCACTCAAACAAAAATATTAATAATAAAAAACATACAATTCAGCCATAAAAAGGTCCTCGTCG
>JWHW01011123.1:222993-262882 GCA_000931545.1 Papilio glaucus
TCTTTTACCCGGGTTTTGATGGGTCTCTTTGTTTGTCCTATATAAGAAAGTCCACACTCACAATCAAGCTTATACACTCCTGCATCGTGTAGAGGGATATTGCACTTGACAGATGGTAAAAATTGACTTATCTTCCTAGGTGGCTTAAATAATGTTTGATTGAAGCCTTTATTCGCTTCTAACTCCATTGTGAAATTTATTTTAGGGTTTATAGAGTTAAGGTGGTCTAAGCTGATATCGCTTTAGCTTTCCTAGATGTTTAAGTAATCCGGAATCCTTGTCACATACTGTGTTTAGAAAACGGTTCATTCTTCATTGTTATTTAAGCAAATATATAAAAATGCCATTGAAAAATAACCTATAAAGTGTTATTATCAGTCAGAGTCACTCCTAAATTACCAAAAACAGGCCTGTCATGTCTTGAGTCTTTGAATAAATTTTGATCATTACTTGCAATTCTTTTTTTTCTGATTAAATTCAATAAGAGTAATAACACACCTCTCATGCGTTTACAGAAAGGTTTATTTTTGCGAGATGTTTAATCATGCTGTTTTGATTATATATTTATGTAAATTATAAATATTTACTACTGCTCTGCCACGCGGTTTCACTTGCCCGCGTTAGCATATCCTTCTCGCGTATCATTATTTATCTTTCTGCTCGTAGCGTAATATTAAATAGCAGAAGAATAAAATTTAAATCTTTAATAATTGAGCTGTCAAACGCAATAATATTTTTTCACGTCCGATTAGTAGTTCCTGAGATTAGCGCGTTCAAACAAACAAACTCTTCCGCATTATTATATTAGCATACGTAAAAGTTTAGGTTTCATCTGTTTTTGTGTCAGATTTACTGACATGATACATGCACACAAAGACGTTTATTTTAAAAAAAACACAATCGGTTCAGTAATCGATGTCAATAGGTATTATACCTAACGATTATCAAACGTTAAGGTAGGTTGTGTAATCAAATACCGCACTTAGTGATAAACACAACACACACATAGTGTCAATTCTAAATGACTCAATAACAATGACTCATGAGCACTTTTCTTTGTTACAGGTAATTGCGAAAACAACAGTCGATCACGTTGTAAGAAAAAGTGTTTTGGTCGACTTTACACTTTCTCCACCAATCGATGTCATCAAATCGAATCACATGTAAAGAGGTTTCACACCAACTGTTCTGTACATAGTCCGAAATAAACGAAGCGAGATTTTCTTATCGATAACTGAATTATTAAAGTTACTATGACTACAATTTCGGAGTAGCTTTGGCTCGGTAGAGCGGCTAAACTGGAATATGTAAGAGGTGTCGCTTAGATTTCGTTTTTTTTTTGTTATATACTGTTTTAATATAATATACATTTAATTTTAATTAATACAACGTCACTATTTACTTATAATGTAGATGCAATGATAATATATTAACAAGTACTTATTGGTTCCTATGTATTACTATACAATATTGGTAGGAGTTATTTTGAGACATCATGTCTTACACAATCCTTCTGTTAGTAGCTAATCTAAAAACTGAGAACATTTGTGTAAATAATATAATATTTGTAAATTATTACTATCAGCAAGTTTAATTGCTCGTTGAAAATAGTTTTGTAATGTAATTGTGCATACGTACGATGGCGAAATTTTATCATCCGGTTGGTGTTGCGTATTATACAGACCATTTGACACGTCAGGAAATCTGTAAGCTATCAATTATTCCATCAATAATGCCGTCAGTTCATTCCGCTCGAGTTTTAATTTAACGTCAATTACTAGTAAAATGTGACCGTCAAACGAGCGTTTTCTTTATTGCTTTATCGATTGCAACGTTTTTTAGCGATTGCAATGATTAGCGAAATAATACGATGAAAATAACGTTAGCCTTGTAAAGGTAAAGTTACTTAGGTCAATTTAAATTACAGTTCACGTTTTTATTATAAATCACACGAATATCAACCTCGCAGACGAAATGTCGCATTGTCTAATGCTCAGGGAAATATTCCAAAAGATTCACGCACCAATACGTAACATGACGATTACGTATTGTAGCCGTTGCCGCTACGTGTGGACTCGACTTCCGGTGATATTACCATAAAGATCACACGACAGGTAAAGCACGCAACAGGTAGGGCTACCAGATCTAAAAGACTTTTTTACTTGCCAAAATGAATATATACGGGTGAGAATTTTTATATATTTTTTAAACCTTGTTTAGTTTTTCGTTATATTAAGTATTTCGGCGGAAAACAACGGAAGTCTACAACCGCTCTAAGATTACTAATAAACATGCGAAAGTATGTTTTCCATATAGATTTCATTAGAACAGTAATAAGAGTAATAAATGTGAGTTTAACGAAGAAAGAAGTTAATAGGCTACACGTTGTTTAATATATAAGTTAACGTATCTTGACAACCCTAATTCCGTTAGCATTAACGCTACTTTCTAATATAATAATAATAATCAAGGTGTATTTTGTGTCTGTATTAATTATTAGTAATGAAAATTGACCTCTATTTTCTATTCAATATGGCATAAATTTATTTAGTAGTATATCCTGAAAACTGTGCATAAACATGTCGCCAAGTAATCTTCGTTATCACTACACACACTGAGATCCTGAACAGCGCATGAACTGCTCCCCAAATGTGGTAACTTACCTTGTAATTTACTATTCGTGACACCACGTTCACAAAGGTGAGAGAAAACGAAAATCATGTACGTGGATCCCATTAAACATTGCCAAGTCTCATGACATATTGATTTAAAGCGTCGAATTTCATCATAAGAATGCAACACTGTCCGCACGTATATTACATTTATACGGAATTCCTGGTGTTAAAAAACCGCTTACTCCGAGTTATTAATTGTCCGTCAAACAAACATACAGGTAAAAAGTGGGACACGAATATTAAAATGTATGCGTATGCTTGAACAGCGAGTGCAATAAACTTAGCAATGTCAATGATCGCACACAATCAAATCAAACCTGACTCATTGTTGGGTCGAGAAATATTGCATAAAATATGATCGGCATCGAGAGACTAACTGTTGTCCGGATCGATAAACCACAACACTGAACACGCTTGCTTTCAAGAACCAATTAACATTGTAGGTAGTTAATTTGTACTAGCTGTGGACCGAGCTTCGTTGTCTTGTAAGATCGTGTTTTTTCGGAATAGTTATTTAATACGTAAAGTAGCGCCATTTAACAAAAAGATGAAATATCAGTAAGATATCCTTGATACCACTTCGACAATACAAAATACAAATACCTATCAAAAGATGGTACACGAAAGTAATTTTTTTTTTTTGAGAATTGACGCTTTAAGCGATACCTAAATACAAAATTTCATCGAAATCGTTAGAGCCGTTTCCGAGATAGCCTAAAAATACAAGAAACGCCACGCTTTATACAATAGATACTTTGTTTGATATAATTATTTCCCTTAAAAATTATTTTGTAACAATTAATTTAAAATGAAGTATTTCCATAATTGATCTATGATAGAATTTTTGCTACTTAGAACTTGCCACGTCCTGATTAAGCAACTATTATTGCGGTAAGAAAAAATCAATGGATCATCCAAACAAAATATTGAGATACTGTTAGTACCTGTTAACGGTTTACTGAAGACGGTTTTGAGGCTGTACGATTGCTATGCTCTTTGTCAATATATGATGAGTCACAGTTAAATTATATGCCGTTACTTGAGACACGTGAATTTAAATGCTATATAACGGCTGCGGTACATTGTATAAATAGACACTAGACATATTATCTACTAGAATCGTGTACCAAATTCAATAAATTTATTAGTTTAAAAGTATTTGATGTATTGGAATAAACTCGATTTTTTAAGAACATATTTTAACAATCTCTAACACAATAAATGCCAGAAGGTATATCCCATTACGATTTCTAGTTTTAAAAAAAGAATGTTAATAATGCGATTATGTTCGAAATTTAAAATGTTAAGTATCAAATTGCCTGATCAATCCTTCACGATTACGATAACTTTAGATCTATATAAGTTTAATAGCAATTATTACTGGTGAATGATATCTAAATACAGATAATTATACACATTTTTCATGTCAGTATTACCAGATACCAATTTGTATAGCATGTTTACGTGGTTACTTGTCAGTAAAAAGTGAAATCTTTACAAACGAGGTATACTCAAACATTTTTAGTACATTTCATTATGAGTTCTTTATTTGAAACTGTCAATAAATATTTGGATAAAAGTCGTTCGTGCATCCAAATTAATTTACTATTACGAATTGCAACATTTAAAAGTATAAATTATGCAACCTTGGAAGCGAAATCGTTTAACTTTAAAACAATACTACAACTATATTTTTTTTGACTGTCTTCTCAGACACTATTTGCCTAGAAGAGACATCTATAGCTACACCGGACTTGAGGTGGCAGAGCGAAGAAGGCGCCTAGCCTAAATCTCTTTTAGTAGAGTATCTTAGCTCGAAGGCTTGGCTCTATTATCATAACCGGATTCACCCGTCAATTTATTGTTTTCTTCTATATTTTTATCCAATAATGTCCTAAAACTAATAATTTCGAATTGTTCGCACACAGCTAAGCGTATGCGGCATCTTTTAGCACGCTATCCATTGTTCACCTTCGGTCAAGGACAGTGATGCATGATTGCATGTACTTTTACTTTTTATCATACATCAAAACACAGTACATAAAATGTTTATTTCTTAACAATTTAATTAATAATACATTACTACATCATAATTTTCATTTCTTATTAAAAAAAAAACATACGGTGTTTTTATTCACAATTAAATCGTTATTCAAGACGGAATTTCTTTTTAAAATCATATATCAAAGTAATAGAATTAGTCAAATAATCCGACCTCAGTTTTAAATGACGAACCTATTGATAACCTAAATTAAAAAAAAACAATACGTTTTCAATCCTAGTAGAATAAAAAATATTGCATTAGGCATCGAAGACGACAATAAGTACTACCTCCTTACCTCTAGCTTCCAGTCCTCACGATCATTAATAAAAATAGTGAATATTGTAACTTATGATTCACCATGACTTCGCAAGGTTCTTATAACCGTGGATCTGAGGTAAGCAGTTTCAACATGGAATGAAAAGCGCTTTGTCTGAAATTCCCAAGCAGATAAATAAAGCATTGTGTCCTACGCGAAATTAGCTATCGTTGGATGACTGAAGGATTTGTTTATCTCAATTCTAATTTATGTTTTAGTGGCTTCACTTGGGTAATTGATTTACGCAGTAGATAAGCTGTCGTACGAGTAGATATTAGGAATAAGTAACGTATACATGCGTAAATATAGTGAACCTTCTTCTCGACTTAAAGTTCCATATTTTGGCAAAGTTTAGCGATCATAAGGACAACTTGGACTTTTGATGTCGCTATGAATAAGGAACGAGTGCTATTGCCAAAACTTCGATTAGAGATAGGTGTCTGTTCGATTTTGCACGGGCTAAATTGAAATCCATAATCTCTGCCTACCTTACCGTATTTTATTTTATTTAAAAAACGCAATGTCGTAAAAAGTGATTAGTGGGAAACTCCGAAGGATAAGCAGGAGTATCCTTCTAGGAATTTGGAGCACTTTTTAGGGTTATAACTAAATATGATGCAGCACTTCTGGTGCGGAAAGATTAAAAAAAATTGTTTGACTGTTAAGACAGCGATGAAGTCCACCCTTTACAACAGCAGACAAAAGTATTTAAATTGCATTATTGTTGCAGTATAACGATTTCAATATTTGTGAGAAACTATAACTATGACCTATAAGAACCAAACATAGCACTTAGTCTTTATGAAGGCATAAAGACTAAGTACTATGTTTGGTTCTTGTAAGTACAAAATGAAAGTATTGTTTGGTCAAAGCGACATCATTTAGCCGAAAACCGTTTAAACCTAAGATCATGTTCTTGTAACAGCATTCCGCAACAGATGGCGCAAGCCGCCCTTGTAAATTTCACACATGTCTTGTTCACGTATATAGGTTAACTTCAGTAAACGTCTAAAGCAACTGACCGAACAGTGATTTGGCATTCTCGAATACAACTAGACTAGCTAAAGTATCATTAAAAGCTCTGGTTAAATAAAGGTGTCAGCTGCACCTTAACCGATACTCTTGGCAACCTATCAAACACATCTTAAATGATAAAGGCACAATAACTTCCATGAATTGTTTTTGTACCGCAGAGTAACACAAAATAATTATGTAAGATAGTATCAAGCTTTCCTTACTCAGCTCTTTTGGTATTAACATATTACCAACTTCGTTATGTTGTTCTAGTTTATTTAATAGTACATACACAATTTTACATTAACTTACAAAATATAATTAAAAAATCGAAATCAATTATAATTAAAAATGAACACATCGTAGACAGAATACACCATAACATGATACAATAAACCTAAAACATCCCAAAATAACAAATATTCATCGGAATAGGTCAGTCTGTACTGTACATTTTCAATATCTGATACTTTACTTTTTCGTATAGTACATTTTTTTTTCATTGGCACGTGTCTCGAATCTTCGGATTTTCAGATTTGGCTAACCTAACCTAGCCTCACCACTCAACAATCAAGGTTCAAGGCGTGAGAAAAAACGATGATTAAAAAGGCCAAGACTGAAAACAAAAAACACAAAGACAATTAGCAATAATAAGCACGCATGCCCGTGACCTAGAAAGGCAAGCAGAGTTAGTACAGTTACTAGATGCCATACATGCTTATTAGTTTTTGGTGTATGGAAGAGGGTGGTGAACAAGCAATCACGTGTTGCTAAGCAACGTCAATCCATACATACCCGAAAATATAAGATGAATTGTAGGAGTGTTGGTACTTAGGTAAGATAGAAAAGAACTAAGTAAATAAATAAAAAGATGAAATGTGCTCTTGGTTACTTAATTTCCGGGTGAAACGGTAAACATAAGTTCATCTCAATCTCTATTTAAAAATAAGTACAGCGATTTAAAGTTTTGTTGGTTCCTTTACCTAAAATCACGATCAGATCCGTGAAATTAAATATTAACTGTCAATTACGGTTTCATTTTTCAAATTTAGAAAAATGAAACCGAATGATTTGGTAAAATTTAATCCAATATGAAAGTTACTAGCGAATTAGTTGAAGGATAACAGATAGCGTAAAATCGTTAAAATTTCGTGTCGAGTTTTTCTAAGCCATTTCAGAATAGTACAATTGTGAATTCGAAAGTTTTATTACAATTTCGTTATTACATTGTCCACAGTGTACTTTTTATTTATTATACGTCTACCAGCTTAGTTACCTTAACGTTGACATTTATGTGTTGAAATTAATACAATGCTGATAACTTAGCTTTTAGTAATTAAGTTTAAGTAATTATAAAGCAACAAACTAGATATTCTTTCAGGTAGGGCTAGGTCTGTGCCTCTGAAGTCGTGAGGGTATGTTTAGTTACGGGCATGTTGAAAATGTCTATGTTGTTTTTATCCTTGCACAGCTCATTGTATGTCCTATACATTCTGGGAATTGGAGAGTTTTTTTATATAGCAATAGATGTAAAAAAAGTAAAGAATTTTAATTTATTTAAGCATTAACTGAAAAAAATGATAAATATTAGGTAGGGTACTATAGTGTCTGTTCCCTTAGATCTTTCAAACTACGCAACGGATTTTCATCCATAGACAGAGTGATTCAAGAGGAAAGTTAATATGTACAGTACATGCATATAGTAGTAGAGAAAAACAGAGAATTTCAAATATGTGTCATAAAAAAACACATTTTTGTGCGCTTACATTGCAAACACTGAATACACTAGTATGTACTACGGATTTCTGTATATCTTTAGATCTATAAGAAAGTCAGCGACAGCATATATCATTTTTTTAAGGATTACTAAAGCCAATGTGAGCAGTGGTGGCTCACATTGTGAGGTGGGGAACGTTCTCGAAAAGGCTGATTTATTATTATTATATACCCATTATAACTTACATAAACATCGTCAGGTACAATACGGTAATTGGAAATCTATTTAAAAGGATACAGTATTAATCCTTATCAACTTAAATATGTATATTAGTAACTCTTAGTACACATTTAGTAGTTGCACATTGTGATACTCCTATACACATAAAATTTCAATGATATCTTAGGAGTTATCGCAAAATGAAAATTAACGTGGGCGAAAATAAATAAGGCGGAACAAAATTTGCCGACTCAGCTAGTATTGTACTATAATACTATAAATATAAAATTATTACTAAAGTTTCCTACAGATTATCCCACTGAGAACAATCAGGATCCATTGTATTCATCAATTGACGTTGAATTACGGACAAAAATTATACACGAAATGAAAGTTAGGGAGGAGTAAGTACTATAAAAATAATTAAAATGTTAAACACAAGGAAGCAGCAGGGAGGTTAAACAACAACTGTTAATCCTACTGTTGATAGCATATAACATATATAAATAAATCGCGCTCTGCTGCTGTAGCAGCAGAAAAAGCAGAAAGTAGTTCTCATATCGGACGTGATACGAATGTTAACTGTTGAATGTTGACAGTGGTACAGTCCGCAACAACATCATACTGCGTTTCGTGTGAAGAGGATCATAATTCTACTCTCTAAGAAAAGATAATAAGCTGTAAGTACATATACATATCTTATAGTGCTGCCGTTGTTCCCTAACTTATACATTCTAATATTCAAGGATATTCGTGAAGTACAAAAGGAGATAAATCAGGCTGCACGTTCGCCTTGTTGGGTGATTTGAGTCAATTAACGTCGTGTAACCAAAGATCAGCATACTTGCGTGAAGTGTCGTTTTCTAATGTTCAACAGCTCTTTGTAACAACATAATATAATATGTTATACTTTCTGATCTTTTTAACGGATGACGAAGGAAAACGGATAAGCGATTTACGAATGTGATGTTAGGTGAAAATTTATGAGGTGTTCGATGTCCCTTCAACATTCACAACAAGCAGATGACTTGGACATGCAATGTCAGCCTTTATGTAAGACAAAGGAAAGACGTGGGATAAGGAAAAGGGGAATAAGTGATGAGATGGAAATAAGGATTAATTATAACACATCTATTTAGGAACTCATTTGTTTTTTTTTTAATTTAAAAGGAGTTTAATTTTGAAAAAATCACCAGGACTATATTTTATATAGTACAATGGATACATGCATTATAATCTTAGTTGTGCGTTTTATCCTTTCGATTCTAATATGGTACATTATTGTACGTTATTAACTGATCTAGCATCTGTCAAGGTACATAAATTGCGTAATAATAAAAGAAGTTCTTACCTTTGACGCGAGGACACTAGAGTAGAATGTTGCCTTTGCATTAATTAATAACAATACTAATTATTGTTTTTATGCCACCTTCACGCTATGACATAGATAAACTATTTTCCTGTTTTAGTAAATAATTCTAACATATTATTTAAGATATTCGGACAGTTAATTTCTTATATTCAATATTTATTTTAACCATTCGAACTTGAAGCTTGAACTTGTGCTAGGACATAGTTCACGACAATATTCAAATGGCGGATTCGAATCCACGACCATTATGCGTGGTTCTCAATCCGTACTCTTAACCATTAGGCTGTAAGCACCTACATTTATAATTTTGCATATATTTTAACACACATATTGTTTAAGTTCAATATCTTTTATAGCACGTTTTTAATTAAGGTCATATGTGAAGTGTTTGATTCTTAAGCGAAGCAGTATTTGCATAAATTTAATCCTAAAACAATATTTTTTTTTCGTAAAAACATAAAATGTCATCGAACAAATGTTGTAGGTTTATCTGCTTCCAAATCAGAGAAGTTCAGTTCAGGTAGTCCCAACACCGCCTTAACAGAATACTCTTTTAGAATTTTTAATGATAAAACATATTTTACAGGCATTTTACTTTGTTTCTTATAACTTGTTGTCAAGCCTGAGTTACAACCGATTAATTTCTCGCAGTATAAGTCAAGGTAATAACATCATATCTTTTTACAGTAGCTTTATATTAAATTCGATTTTTTTAGACAACACTTCAATAGTTAGTTTGTAATAATAAACGGGAATAGTCATATAGTTGTAGTGTATTGTCAATACATATTTACACTAGGAGATAAGTCGAGGGTCGGATCAGAATCCTACCGCCAAAGATTGGATGACGTAAAACTTTTTAGCATAGCGTTTTAACCTTCACAGTATATTATTTACCGTACTTAATAGGAATTTTTAATTACATATCAACTATACAGTATATTATTGTCTCTTTTTGTGAATCATACTTTTCTTACGCCCCACCAGCCTAATAGTTCACTGAACTGCGCAATGATCGTGGGTTGGTATATGACGATTGTCATCAAGTAAATGTTAAAGATGAGATCTAATAAAATTATATTAATTTCCAATAATTTATTTTTTAGCATCTAATTAAACCATAATGCTAAACAATCGTTTTATAACTGGTATGTAGCTACTGACTCAGCCTTGGCTGAATGTAGAAATCGGTCTTGAGGTGCGCTCGTGTTCAACAATTAACCTTCTGTTTTAGTTTGTGTTCATAGAACTATGAAATTTTCGAGGTAACTATGAATTAACGCAATAATTGCATCCGATGCCTAGTTACCGGACACTAACTTACATTAGTATACGTTCAACCAATTATCGTTTAGTTTCATGGAATCAGGTGGCGAACGAGCAAGTAGATCACCTGATACAAATGAATTAATTTGGCAATAGATGATGCCCTTTGTTACGTTGCTAAGATTGGATACGAAGTTTTTGATTAAACCCACAAGTCTATTTCTCTACATCCTAGTACCAGAAGCTCGCCCATCATCCTTGAAAATATTTTCAAAAATTCAATAACTATTGATATACCACATTTTTGAAAAAAACCTGTAAACTATTTTATTTTCGACAATTTTACATGGCGTTATATGAGCCATGCGATTTTTAGCTATGATTTTTTTTCTTTAATTCTGTAGCTCATCGGAATTTTTGTTAAAAATCTATTAAAAGTTGTTTACAACAGACAGAAACACAATGTTGCAAACAATTACCAAATTGGACCAGTAGTTTGAGAAACTTTAGTCTTTCTATTACTTTTAAGCTTATCATTCATAAAATTTACTCACTTCGTATTACTATCGGAAAGATTGTTCGCTAAACAATGCTATTACGCAACTTCGAAGATAATACATCTTTCAATTCTTCACTTATCTGTTATACTTGAAATAAAATGAACCAATTTAACATGTTTTCTCAAGCATTCTATTGTTCTTCCTATTTAGAACTTTACGTTCATAGTAATCTCACTATCACAAAAGTCACTCATAGTCATTGTTAATTTTATCAAAAAATTTAAGAAATACAGTATATATTTTATAAAATACATATCCCATGTCTATACTTAGAAGAGGATTTGATTGTTTGTTTGTCCCCGGATAAACTCATAAACTACTGAATCGATTTCAAATATTCCTATAGACTAAAGTAAGTAGTCTAGGTTATATTTTTTTTGAAGCGAAGCTGGGGCGGGTTGCTAGTATATAAATATTAAAAACATCTTTTATTTACAAAAAATGCATCATCAATATAATAAAACATATCAGTGACCAGCAGAGGTTGTACTTTTCGTATACTCTATACAATAATATTTATTTATCATCTGTTAAGGTTAATAAACTGTGTCCGGTCACTCGTAACAAACGAGTGCTTTGGTCGTCCCATTATAATATAACTTGACAGTCTGGATCATAATACAAACGGCTCTAATTATATTAAACATCATCTCCCTGCCCTGTTTCCTTTTATATGGGGTCAGTAAACATATGTCATTCAAATCGATTTATCATCCATCATTTCAGAAATCACTCCCTTCTTAATTGTGTTATCTTTCGCACAATCCATCCAACTTTTCGTGTGCCTACCCCTACCGACACATGTCATTCTTTCCTTCTCACAAGTCCATAGCATTCTACCCTTTTGCTCCTTGATTTATAGGTCACTGGTGCTAATATTCGGGCTTCCCCTACTCGTTTCGTACCTGAGTGACAGTAAGTTCTTTTTTGCCCGCAGGGGAATGTTTTTGAAGGTATTTAATTTTGTATGTATGTCCGTTCCATTGTGCCCTAAGCTTAAACATGTGTGGCCCAAACGGTTTGAAGGAATTTGAAGAATGAGCTGTGATTGGATTCGTATTCTACACCGGAGTACATATGTACATTCAGTCGAGTTTTTTTTTTAATTAACTATTCCTTGTTAATCAAAGTATTGCTGCTCTATACTCCTTCTCCTTTTCTTCCACTCCATTAATCTTCTCTACAAATAAATGTTGAAAGAAGTGTTGACTACACAACATCTTGTAAGTTGCTTATTTGCCGTCGTCTATTGTGGGTTGAATTATATCAACGAAATGACAAATATGACAATTAACTTCAGTCTTGCGGCAAATTCGGTACATCTCTCTAAATAACATAGTTAACAGGATATAATAAAGTCTTTTACGAACACCTTTTCATATATTTACTTTTATTAAAAATAAATATATGATGTGACTTCGATGGGGGTTATATTACCTATAATGTTAAACGAAATGCGACATCTTTTCATTAACATCGCAATTATTAAATTCGAATCTTTCTCACGACAATGAACGATATTGCAGAAGTTCAGCGAACTATGCAACAGATGTTTCTTCATCCAAACTGGATTCAGTTTGGAGCATTGTTAACGCCGTACGCCGTGGTGCTTAAGAAATCAACGCCAAGGCTGTTGCCTAGCAACTGTTACCTTTTCGTACTACCCATTTTAACAAGAGGCTTCATGGTTTAATTTATGGAGACGCAAATGATGAAGTGAGTCAATTTTAATTGACTAATTCGACTCGATAATAAATAATAGAAAAACATAATTAGTATTAATTATTATTTTACAAATTTCCCTAACGAAGATACAAAAACAAAACAAAATAATTTCGTCAAATCAATTTTCTCTGATTTACTGAAAATATAAAGAAGATAGATTTGTTTGTTATGAGAAAATTAATGGAGGACTGAGATTAGATTTGAATGTAAAGAGCATAAGGATCAGGAGCAGCAATAAGAATAACACAACACTATTCCGCTTTCGTTGTTTGATAAAATAAACAAAGCCCGTCTGGTATTATAAATCTAGTGACCTGAATTATGGAAAGGCAAATACAATTTTATTTACCTACTGATCTTGAACGCGTCATTTTAAAATACAGTAAAGTACTACTTGTATATTCTTTCAGTCACGATCTTGCTGATCGAGGAAATGAATGTACCTACGCTGTATAAAAAGCATCATTACAAGGACAGCATTGCTAATGGATTGACAATGATTAGATCTTAATTTATGACAAGTGAGCCACTTAGGTATGTTTGACTTAAGATACATTTTTTTATCTCAAGACATAACCTCTTTATTGTGTGCGTAATTTCTTATTTATTTTAAAGAATGTTAACAATTCTAAACAATGTCGGCTAACGACAGCGTACGGCTCATGGTAGATAGGAGTGCAAATAGGAGGCAATATGACTTTAAATTATAATAAATAAAATAAATATACGCTGACACCCGTACCCAGAGGGGAGATTTTCATTTAGCGCGGTCCTGGCACACCTCTCTGGCATCTTCTACATCCATACGCTTACGCATACAAGCTTCTCGGTTACGGGTACTCCTTATATCGGCCTACCTTGGTATGTTACTAATCTGATAGATATAAGTTCTCCTTGGACGTCTCCTGCCAACGCTGCCACTCACTTTTGCAATATAAATTTGTTTCTTTAATCTCATGCATCCATTCAACATGCCCGAACCACCGAGGCATACCTACTTTAAATTATCTTTCATTAAAAACACATTTCTTATCTCTATGTCAAAGTTCGCAGCGACAAGCGTATTGTAATGTTTTACACAACTGTATAACAAATGACAGCAACACGCAAGATTGGTGGGGAACGACATTTATTATTTAGCAATGATTTGGTTGATATCTTACTACGGACACTAAAATACTTTCTCGATTTAGCTTGTTCTTATACGTACGCTATGGCCATCGAAACTTAGAACATGTCTAGTAGAAAATAGTGTACATCTTCCTTGTTTTTATTACAGCGCCCGCAATAACATCTGTTGCAGAAGTCGGGCGTCAAGTAGAAGTATTGTTCATTTTATCTGATGTGTAGTGCCAGAGGCCTAATTATGCTTCTCATCCTTTTCTAATTAGAAATTTTAGATTGCTTTTGACGGATCTATCGGCATTTTAACGTGCTTGTTATCACACATTGGATAAGAAAAAACATTAATTCCTTAACAGAAATGTATAACATATTGTCTTTAATAATATAAGTTATAATAATTAATAATTAGAATTTACTACACGTTTCATGACCAATGTCTAAAACGACAAAGCTCTGGCCAGTAATAATAGTAGTACATATATATCCACACTTGTATACATGGCTTATATCATTGATATATAGCTTGGTTATATTTTCAGTGTAACAACTTGTACAAAATTAGTAGATGTCTATTTACAATCCATTCATATCCGTTACTTGAATTGGAATTTCAACACGAATGAAAGGAAAAACGTGGGACGCTTGGAACATTTCCGTGAGCTCAAACAATATGGGGCAGAGCGTAGTTTCCCTTATAAACATCTTCTTCCTGAACCGGTCTGTTTTTACAGGTTTTCAAAACTGTTTCTTCAAATATTTAATAAACTGCAGTTGTTCTGAGAATGCGTCATCTTTAAACAAATTAAAAACCTTAGATATTTGAATTTATTATTAATATCCTTTGTAAAGAGTATGTGTAGAAAAAAAACTTTACGGATTTGTAGCAGGCTAACGCTAAAATTATATTTTTTATCGATTTATAGCCTTATAGAATTTTATCAGGACATACTTAAAATAAATCCGTGATAAACAATTACAAGCAATGTGTAAGCCCCGTAAAATATTTTATTATCTTTATAATGATTAAGTTAGTTATAAATGCACAGCTCGTTCTATAAAAAGTTCATTTCCCCTGTATAAATAGGATCGAGCAGGTTTCAAGGTGGTAGAGTTTGCTAGCATCCATAATCAGGGTTGGCACATCAATACATTTGATATTTGAATACAAATATTTCAGAAACATTAACTTGACATATATGGATATAGTCAGTATGTATATAGTATACAGGGTGAAAGTGTAGCGAATTTAGTACTGCTAAATGAGAGACTAAGACACCTACCCTAAAGAAAGTAATATTTCGATCGAGTTGGCATATAATACACAAGGAGAACAACAAGGAAACAATTAATATTTTGGTAAGAAAATTTGAAATCAAGACGGTATATTATGTTTTTTTTCTTTGTACTATACCAAGACTAAGGGAAATAAAAAAGTAGCTAGATAAATAGAAATAGGCTCAAAAATCTACACTTACAAAGGTGCCGGCACCTAAAATGTTATATATGTTCCCTATTAAGAAAAATTTACCGACGAAAGTACAAACTTTTGGAAGCCCTGATCATGACTAATGCCTCCAATCCTGACGTAGAATAACGCATTGTCGATTCAATTCTTACGGAAATAAATTATTAAGCAGTCACTTTCAAGGATAAAATAGAAACTACATTATGTAGGTATTCGGTGCAATCATTAATTTGCTAGAATTTAACTGGTTATAGATTATAGATTTGGCCTTATTGTTTATTCATAGCGATTGCAGGAATTTAGGGCAAAATTCATTGGTTAATAATCTATTTGAAGGTAACAATAATAATAGCAAACACTCTTATCTGTAGACTCATGCAGTGATCATTAAAATGACAATTATTCATGACTGTAAAATAAATCTTGGATTATCTGTGGCGTTATTCATGTTGATTAGATAATGAACTTAAATCTCGCTTCCGACTTTATCGTCTCTTTTTTTATACTCTTTTTAAATACAATGGAGGAGTCGACGAGATTTGTCTGAAGGTAAACGGTATTAAGTGAATACAATAGGAAGCTTCTCAGGATTTATTATCAATAGCTCAATGATTTTAATATCTAACCAAATTAGATTGAACCCTTGCGTAACTCGTCGTTGTCGATTCTAAGGGACGACTGAATGTGGACTCGAACTCTAGACAGATAAATTTCTTATGCCGTATCTTAGACCATATGGCTTAGCGAAAGTTTGTCTTTGTGTAAGGGACATAAGAAACAATCTTACGCTAAGCCGGTGATATCTCAGAATGACTATTATATTTAATTTATTCTTAAGATCTTATAGTAGAAAATGTTGATTTTCTTATTCTATTTTTTGTCAGTACTTACTACTACTACTTACTAACTTAACAATTTGCTGCTTGTTTAATTTTACAGTGGATAGTTTTTACTGTTATCTGTAAACTATAATTAATTGCTTTTTACATTTCAAAACTCGTTATTATAACGAAACGAAATAATATCGAAATTCTTACCTTACGTCATCGTGTATGTTCTCTCAAAGTTCATGACATGTTAATTGTAACTATTTCATGTGACAGGAAAAATGATAGTTCCGGCAAGGCCAATTCACTCTAAGTTTTACATAACTTTTATATTTTATACATAATAGAAGTGCTTATTCCGCCTTTGGACAATGGCAATCGTGGCAAATCCCACGGCTAGGGAAGTACAAGATTTAATTGCTTGGTATTTTTTATGAACAATACACATATTTATAAATGAATATATTTTATAGTGAATTATGTTTTTTTAGTGGGTCAGACACTATCACAGTGGAAGTTTCATTCATTTGTTCTTTTTAGGCAATGATTGAAACAATAATTCAAACCTATTTAAATCCATAATAAAGTAAAACATTCATCGGATTTGCACAAAAGTGGTCGGTATTGCGCATCCATTCACGCTTACTGAACCTGGTTAAAATCCTGTCAAGACTGAGTGATCGAGATTAAGTATTTTTTATCAATACATTGATGTGAGTTCCATGTTTAAGCACATTGTCCATAGTTTCGCAAGAGATTAAAGTTTAAAAACTGCAAAAAATTATTAGTTCTACGTACAATTTTTAAACTCTTGTTCTTTATACTTTTTATTTATTGGTCAACAGCCCACTCCTAGATCTCTTTTCATTCCTTCAAGTATCTTTCAGTAAAACGGTGATTGCGTAAGGATAATAACAATACAGAAACACCAAAAACTATCGAGCAACAAGCATTAATCGTTTATGGAAGAAGTTATTCCATAATAATGGCTTAATGATTTGTACAGATAAACTAAACTCACGAAGTGAGAGTCGACTGGTGATGAAATTTGTGTGATGACTTAAGTCGACACCGCGAAGAATAATGAAATCCGTGAGCCGAATAGCTCACTCCGTAAGGTACATAATTTTAATAAGTAGGTGACTAAGGGTCACTCACGCTTTTATCAAGCCATTGTTGGTCCTCTTTGTGATTTCTTCATTTGTCTATAATTTCTATTGGGCGATAGCAAAATAATCTGTAATAGGACCCACCTTAAGATTACGATGTGTTTCTATTTTTATTGTTCTACACTAAAATTAAATTGCTGATATTTGTGTCTGGCTTCAGATTTGTTACTCTTCATTTCCGGCTTATAAAGTGATCTGTGTTACTTCTGCAAAATGTAGCTTTCTAATGTTGAAGTAAGTAATTAAATCGATTCAATAGTTTCAGACTTTATCCATTACAATAAACAAATCGTGTCTTCTAGTATTGAATTATAGAAGACACTACTATCAAACTAACACTACCGTTAAATTATCACTAAACAGAATAAATTTATATTTACTACTAAATGTTCATTAAGAAGTGAAGTTTATTGCCTTAAGTGAATGTACATGAACGAGGAAAACCGTAATAACATAACTAATGCCCTCCTGACCATCATAAGAACACTCCGACATTTCCTCATAGTTCAAGCATTATCATTAACAAACAGGTAAAAACTTCCACGCGACTCTCGCTTCCACCAGGTATCGGAAACCATGTTATAAAGCTCAACGTATAATAAACAACTATTAAGAAGTATGTTAATTGTTGGTACTCGAGTTAAGTACTTTAGTACTCGACAGGGACTATAATATTAAAATAAATTTCTGAAAAAGTATTAACACACTATTCAGGAGGCTAGTAAACTGAGTTTGAAATTGAAAAAAAATACACGTACGTACAAAAAAGTTCATACATTCTAATATCGCCATCTACTGAACGTAAATTTCTTCCCCTAGCAGGACCTGATGATGTTTGTGCCAAGCGGATATTAATATCTCCCTCTAATCCGATAACATCTACGTATAAATAAAAATAATGTTTGCACATATGTATGTATATTTTTGTTTGTACTCTATGCGTTCCTAAACCATTGATCAGATTGTGATAAATCTTTTGTAGGGTTTTCTAAAGTTTGTCGCCCAAAAAATCAATATAAATAAAAAAAAAGTTTTTAATGAAACTGGTATGCTCTGATATTATTTTAATATATTTGAAACGATTTCAATAAACAGAATATGCAACGTAATACATTGCGATAGCATGTCAGGTGCAGACTTAGATATAGCGAAGAGGTTTGGGATAAGCGCTTTATTCTACCATACCACCTCAAGCTTGTTGTAACAGAAAATGCTTCCTCAAGGCAAACAATAGGGTTCAGTCCAAAAAAATATTTGAAATATAGTTGTTACATTATAAATTTAGAAATATATAGGCTTAATACAAATATTTATCATTTTTTACCTGGACTATTTAATTCAGTGGGGTCGGCACAGCAAGTTTTCTTCTTCCACGAATTTCTATCAACCTATTCTATCTCTATAGTCACTCCTTTCTTGCTAATGCCATCCTTCACCCACCATCAAGATAAGATCCTTCACCCATCTTAGATAGATATACCTCGACATACATATATTAGTATTATTTCATTTTGAACAAAATATTAATTTTATATTTCAATATGAAATTACTTCATAACCGCGGAATCGGTTCGAAGCCAATCATCCAAAACTCTTTAGGAAACTTGTTGAATTTCGTAAACAATGGCTGAGCGATTTCTAGTACTTATGCAGATAGAACCTTGACGCCAGTCCGCTCTAATACCGATGATGGTAGAGTAATGATAATAATGGATGGGCGTCGTTATATTGCTTTGTCGTACCTCGTAAATCGTTTAGAATATTATAAATAAGGTAAGCTGAAGTTAATGCCGAATAATAGTTTGAAATTGGACCAAGAATAACCAATTTTCTGATTACATTTTAATGAATTTGAGCATCAGTAATTATCTAATCAAAAGTATTTAATTAATTTTATGATGTATTCTAAATATAAAATTTTAACAGTAACAATGCGACGTAAACATTTTCTAAGTGTTCTCAACTACATTACAAAATTATATTTACCCTAAAAATACAAGGAAATATAAAATACGATAGATTAAAAAACTATATATAAATATATATAAAAATCTATAGTCTTAGCTTTTGCTACGCGAAAATCTGCATATGGAAATCAATCAACCATGGATTTAAATATGACATTTTGACTTTTGTCGACTAACATCACGCACAAGCTTCAGCTTCGTTGATCCTTCAGAAATATCCTTTTTTTTATAGTATCAAAAGTTGTAAAACGGTGGCCGGTCTAAAATTACTGTGTGTTTTTACAGTTTGCTGTTACACATTGTCTATCAAAACTTGTTTTGTGTATTGAATAATTTAAAAATAGCGTTTATAAACATTCCCTTGCACATAGTAATTTACAATAATTCTAGAATAAGTTACTGTCACCTGATGGCTAACATTACACAATAGTAGTGCATCGAAACTTATCGTCGATTAGTTATAGTTCTTTAGAAAATTAACCCTTACTGTTAATGGAAAAAGTTACATAATAATAACTTTTACTTAAAATTTATGGTGCTTTGTGAATTTTATGTTAATGATAAAACTGCAATGTTGTCTACAGATGCTGTAACATCAGCGAAAGTGAAATTAAATTATATCAATCATTTGGTTTCCACCAAGTATGATAACCTATGTTGTACTATTCGGAAAAACTTTTCAAGAATGGTAACATTAAGAATGCATACCCGCAGTTAATTTGTCTCTCATACTTAATAAAATTATAATAACAACTAAATTTAAAATTGTGTCACGAATCACGTAAACGTTTGTTTTGGCCAATATTACCCCACTGATCCCTCATTGATCACCACGAAGATTGTTCCTTTGCCACCCCCATCCAGTGGACTTCTGCAACCCTGACCAAATCATCGGTCCATCTTGTAAGAGGCCTACCGCCTATGACGAATATTTTAATAGTCTATTCATTAAAATAATAGAACATTCAAAACTTAAATAATGTCGCAACCTGTTTCATGTGTCCCTAATCGAAACCGAAATGAATCGCTCTCGGCTTGTCTATTCATTGATAGTGCTATGAACACATAATGACACTTATAAGCAGTTAAGTTACTTCGATTGTATTATGCAAGCTAAGTACGTAATGTGTCAAGCGTACATTTTTACATTCCCCGCTTTCTTAACAACATAATAAAATCACGCCTTTGTAATAAAATAAAATATAGTATGATGACCGATTCCGACCACGACACGTAACGTCTACGTGGATTTGTGGCATTTATGTATGACACTGATGGTTTCTGAAAGTTTTGTCAATTTGTATTCAATTAACACTCTAGTCAAATTCGCTATGTCAAATCGATTGCAGTATCGAAAATAAAAAGTCGATGATGCTTCTAGCAACTTAAATGACATTTGATCAGACTTTTGACAGCTAATTTCTCCTTTCACAAAACAAGCGTTAGTCTATCTTCACTCATTCTGAAGCATGAACACTTTTATTAAATAAATGTATCAGGGGTAAGCAGAGATAACGGATTTCCATTTGGGGCGATCTTGGCACACCTTTCCCGCTTCTTTTACATCCATATATCTACGCATACATGCTCATCGGTTACGGGTACTCCTTATATCGCCCTTCTTTAGTAAGTCACTAATTTGGTCGATATAAGTTCTCCTTGGGCGTCCCCTGCCAACGTTGTAAGTTTTGCAACATAAATTTGTTTTGTTATTTTATCTTCATTCATCCTTTCAACATGCCCGAACCACCGAAGCATACCTTTTTAAATTCTCGTCACAACATCCTCTTTTGAGCCACACTTTTCCCTTATAACGCTTTTTTTCCCTTATAGCGTCCTACGAATGTAGGTTAAATATGTAAATGGTACCAGTTTGAAATCAATTGAATAGATATTCTTCCCTGCTTTTGTGTAAAAAACGATAAATAAAAAGATATGCTTGCACAAAAGATGTTTTTCGATAATTGTAACTGAATTATTTCTAGATGCAGCAAATTCATTTATAAACCAATTTGTATATTTGATACAGTTATTTTGGGTTACAATGACATAATAAATGTTACGTGGCCACCAAATCAACTATAAACAAAACCCACGCGCATACAATTAATTCAGTCCTTTACATATTAATCTATGTTAACCTACTTATTTTATACAATTTATGTTTTAAATTATTTTAAATAATTCAACATAAAAAATAATTTGAAATCTAATTTCCTCATAAAACATCGAATGGGTTTCGATTTATACCAACATTACGAAGATTATGTTTTATAATTATGTCAGATTTAATCTTTAAATATTGATTAATTATTCATAACTTGAACATAACACTAGTTAATTAATTCTTTTTCTTTACAAATATTTTATGAAAGTAAAATATACATACAAACTATATCGATGTCATCAGTGACATGTCAAGGACTGAGTGAAAAGCTCTCATTCTTTTGAACCATTGTTAAATATTATTTCATTTGTAAAACTCATCCTTTGTTAATGTTAACTACGACAAAGTTACTAATTATCTATTTAAATGTATATAGTAAATCAGTTATCTGGTTTCCATAGCACAAGCTCTGCTTAGTTTGGGATCAGATGGATGTGTTTGAATAATGTCCCAGGATATTATTATTATCTAAAGATATTCATTATATCCCCTTTCATTGGCACAATTGCCAGAAATTATCCATTAAGCACGTACTCGTATATATCTTATTTATATATTCTGTATTTATATTAAGAAGCTTTTATTGTAAAGGAAATATGTACAAGTATTACATTTTTTTTTGCTGTAAACTCATTTAACAATTCTGAAACAAAGACAAAGTCGATATTCCTAGATGGTTTCAATATAGATTACAAGTGACCCCCTTTCCTAAATGTGAACATGTTAAATAGATTTAAATAATCTTAATGTTGTTTTTTACATTTGCATGTGTTGAATACAGTCTAGTTTGCCGGGTGTAGCGTTCAAAGCTCCATTACACTTAAGCATTGTGAGGTTTGTACTAAACAGAGCGACAGTTACAGGCTGTTATTTTTAGTTACACAACGACATTAACATCTTAATTTAATAGTTCCGGGTGTCTTTGTGGCTTTATGAATAGGTAAGACATTGAATAATAGTTCTTAACACACGCGTAACAGTGATGTGCAAAACATTGTGTATTAAAGTTATGTTTAGACATAAAACTTGATGTACTTATATCGTGTAAATTATAGTTCATTAATTTACGTAATTGCTGGTTGTCTAGGTTTAACACTTATCAAAAGAAATGAAAGTAATCAGAAAGCAGCGAGAACATACCAAATCCGAAAACGAACATGACCCATTTCTTCCAGCTAGGAATCTGTACTAGAACCAGGGGTTCTAGTACAGATTCCTCGCTGTACTTTGACAGGCTACTAATGTGTATGACTTAACTAAAATGAAGCTTTAGCCTAGCATACATCGATTTTTCTATTTGCTCATCAAAGCAAAAAAAAAATTAGAATATACATATTCCGAGCTATTTAAAGATATTTAAGATTGAGAGTCTAGGAAAACAATAGAACAAAATCTCGGGTATATATAAAATTTGATTTTGGAAGAAAAAAATATTGAAGCAAACATAAATCTACAGATTGATGTATAGGTAGAGAATACATCACTCGGAAAATATTGGCGACGAATTGATGTCACGCTCCAGATTTCGTCAGCTGCCGCAATAGCGGGATGCTACCGGTTGAGAAATCGAGAAGTGCTCCGAGAGGATGGAACATCGGAACAATAATCGATTATTTAATCACACTTGAATTGGATGTCACAACAGTTTGCGCACGGTATGTGTTTATGCGAATTATGAATTTGCACACAATTATTCATAAGACAAGATTGTTCGTTTTCAACACAAGATGAATCAGAGACTGACGAAAAAATTTAAATTGAATATAAACTAGTTTATTTTTTAATTTTATTTTTAATTTATGTTCTAAACAAAGTAACATATTTCGTAATGGCAGAATCAGTAAAATTAAAATGTCGAAATATTCGTAGAAATGTTGCGTAATTTAATCCTAATTTATAAATCAATTAATCGCGTAATCCTCAAGATAATTTAATTTCATGTTTTTAAAATAGTATTACGTTGGAGGAATTTGCATTTTTAATACTCATTCATGTGCAAAGCGTCTATATGTGTGGCAACACGCAAAAATATATTTGAGAAAAAAACATCTTCCAAGTGTTGTTACATTTTATTTTGAATTAGAAATATTAAACAGCAGGAAGTATTGCAAGACATAATATGATTGCATTGAGCCAACATAATAAAGGCATTTTATTTTCTTTTTATTGTAATTTGACTGGTTGATAGTAAAAATACTGGAATTAATAATAATGTGACAGGAAATGGGATGTCTTATTGTTATTATCTATTTTTATTTGCATAGGTACATTATAATTATATGTAATAATAATAAATTAACAGTAACTCTACAGTAAATCTAGGTTTATTATTATATTACATTGCATTTTGTATTATACATATAAAACATATTCAGAAAATAATTAAACTAATATTTATATTCATTGCTTTCATTTTAACTAAGCTAATGAATAAATTATCATTTAATCATAGTAGTATGTATGTATATGATTATATGTGCATATGATTATATTAATTCTGTTTGTATACTTAATTAATCATTATATGTATATCTTTGTGATTTTTGTACACACATGTAGTTTATGATGCATCACAATGTTAGACTCGAGATCGATTTGACGTCCACATAAACTCGAACCCTAGAATTACAAACGGCGAGTTATGCAACTGTTCAACCTAATTCGGATATTCGATTTAACAGTGTTCGTCTCAGATTTAGCTCGGCAACCCACTTCATTATCAATGTACATATTATCTAACATATAATCTAGGTGCTGATCAAATAACAGATGAGGGTATACATGTTGATATGTCGTATCTTCTTTACATAGACCCCTTAAATCATAGAATCCTAACCTTTAACGGACTCCTCCATTACAAGAAAAAAAATCTTAATTAACTACACCAATTTTATATGTCTCTCTGTTATATATTAATAATCAAACATTAAAAATCAATTATCTCTCTGTCTCTCTTCCTTTCTAATCGTGCTCCTCGTGTTCCTTGTGGTCGTGGCAGAATGTCGTAATTATTAATTAACTGTACTAACTTGACGGTCATAGCGCCTCCCATTTGCCTTTGCATCAGCAACGAAAAGCTCCAGGATCCGCTAGGGGGCGGTACCTATGCCTTAGATTCTTCAAACTACGCAACAAATTTTAATGCGGTTCATCAATCGACAGAGTGATTCAAGAGAAAAGTTAATACGTATAATAAATGCATCAGCTAGTATACTATAATAGGACATAAATTTTATACATAGTATATACATTTTCAAACAAGATCATTTTAACTAAAACCGGGTAGGCAGAGGTAGCGATGATTATTTGTTTTTCGCCATAATTGTTACAGGAACCCTTGCAGCCTTTTTATTACGTTTGGAAAATACGCCTTATGCCTTATTCCCTCAAAGCCTTGGTGCATGACTAGCACGTGACACCGCGACGCCCACTGGCCGCCCCGGGATGGGGCCCAGCGCTACGCCCTTAAAAGGGTACCGCGCCCCAAGAT
Organism: Papilio glaucus; assembly: GCA_000931545.1. Lineage (NCBI taxonomy): Eukaryota > Metazoa > Arthropoda > Insecta > Lepidoptera > Papilionidae > Papilio > Papilio glaucus. Next base: position 248,112 of record JWHW01011123.1, read on the forward strand.
GGTCCGGGGCGCACCTCGGAGGCGACACCGTGCAATGCATGTTCGGGATTTCCCACCCTCCCCCGTTCGTGCCACCTTGAGTTTTTTATAGAGGTTCACTCCTCACGGCCCCCGTCTTGAAAAAGACAGAGGCCCACGGTCCCAGCGTTGCCGCCGGGATTACGTGAAATGCAGCTGCAAGGGGTGGGCTAATCCCTCCCCTCGCAGCCCCACCGCCGCCGCATCTGCGGGCGACCCCGCTGAGTCGCGGAGGGCAGGGCGAGTGGCACACCGTAAAACCAGCACTCCTCTCCCTCCGTAACTCACCCTCACTCGCTGCGGGGACAGGTCCCCGCAGCCTCCGCGTGGGTTCCTCTTGGCTATACCGTAGGCCCCCACGGCTACTGAACCCCACCGCCACGACAAGGCGGGAAACCGGTCAGGGGGAAACCCTTGCACCCAGCCCAATGTTTAACAATTAATTATAAATTAAAAATCAATTAAGACGCGTTGGCACACCGACGACTGTACTTTCAACCGACCAATAGTAAATCATTCGCTCTCCCAAAAATCGCTAGACACCAAAAACAAAAAGAAATTACATAATATAAGGTAATATTTTAACCACTTGTATAATGATCATTAAAAATCGAGGTCATTTTTGTAACTAACTTGGTCAAATATTCGCTTTCCCTCATAAGACTTGGAATTGTCTTGACCGCACAACCGGAACCTCCTACGCTTTTTTACCAAATCAACTGAATAGGCTACGTAATTAATATCATAGTTTTTACGACTCCTGTTTATTTATTTTTTTATGGCAGAAGATGCCAAACGAGAAGTGGATCACGTGATCTAAGCTACCCATAACCATCCGCTGATTAGTTGCAGATGCTACTTTTAATGGACAAAGGAGGAAACAAACAGGAAAAAGTATATTTGCCGTTCCTGTCCATATAGTCGCCCATCAAATACTTTTGTATTAGAAGAAGATGGAAAGGGGAACAGGACTAGATTTGGACGTCCGGCACCTCAGTCATCAGACGAAACGCAGAATACTTCTAGTTGTTTTTGCGGCTCTACCACTATTTTTTTAAAGTTTATATTGTTGATTAAAATAAAAAAAGGTAAATACAGCGGGATATTTCTTCTAATGTATTAAATGACTATTGTTACCCAACTGACCCAGGAGGGTATTGTTTTTTCCGCGTATGCAACAGAGCTGACAGAGCTAATAAATGTTTGTTGTATTTTCCTATACAAACCAATACAGCATCCTTTTTTTTGCATCCTACCCATGGGAGCGAGTTTGCTTCAAGCTGGACGATCCCGACGCTGTTGCCGATTCCGTAGCCGATGTGGTGCTTCAGGGGATGGAACTGTTTATTCCTTCCTCTGTCGTGCCGATCGGGGGCAGTTCTCGGCCCTGGTTTAATCAATCCTGCAAATTAGCAGCGCGCTACAAGCAGGATTGTTACCGAGCCTGGGCTGAGGCGTCAGTGGCTAGGGATGTAAATACCAGCCTGCTCAAAAAGAAGTACAACTCTGCCTCCAGGTCCTTCAAAAGAGTTATTAGCAGGGCAAAGTCGGAACACGTGGCCAGTATTGGTGAGAGACTAGTGCGCCTTCCTTCGGGAACTTGTGCGTTCTGGTCTCTCGCCAAGGCTGTCCAGGGCAATTTCTGTAAGCCGTCTCTACCATCATTGCGCAGGGGGGATGACTCGTTGGCCCATACCGCAAAAGAGAAGGCCGATCTTCTAGGCTCTCTTTTTGCGTCCAACTCGACTCTGGAGGATAAAGGTAGGTCACCGCCGAATATCCCGTGCGGTGACAACTTCATGTCCGAGATCCAGTTTCGCCAGAGATCAGTGCGTAAAGTGCTGCAATCTCTGGATGTTCACAAGTGGAGTGGGCCTGACGGAATTCCTCCCATCGTGCTAAGGACATGCGCTCCTGAGTTGACACCGGTTTTAACGCGCCTGTTCTGGTTCTCCTAATCCTTAGGCACTGTCCCGAGGTCATGGAAGACTGCCATAATCCACCCGATCCCAGAGAAAGGCGATAGCTCGGATCCGTCCAACTACAGGCCGATTGCCATTACCACCTTGTACGAAAGTCATGGAAACGACCATCAATTGCCAGCTCATGAGGTACCTTGAGGAGCATCAGCTGATTAGCGATCGTCAGTACGGTTTCCGTCAGCGTCGCTCAGCTGGCGACCTTCTTGCGTACCTCACGCATCGATGGTCGGAGGCAATCGAGGGCAAGGGGGAGGCCCTGGCGGTTAATTTGGACGTGGCCAAAGCCTTTGATCGGGTGTGGCACAAAGCGCTTCTTTCGAAGCTGCCTTCCTACGGGCTGTCCGAGAAACTTTGCGCCTGGATTTCCAGCTTTTTGCTGGTGTTCCAATTAATGCTGGTGTTCCACAGGGCTGTGTACTGTCGCCCACCCTGTTTCTTCTGCATATCAATGATATGCTGCAAATAAGCAACATTCATTGTTATGCAGACGATAGCACGTGTGATGCTCTGTACACGGCCCGCGCTAACGTTTCTCGGGCTACTGCCGATGAGAACCGGACCAAACTTGTGTCTGGACTAGAGATCCTATTGGGTAAAGTCTCTGAGTGGGGTCGACAAAATCTTGTCGATTTCAATCCTATAAAGACACAAGTATGCGCCATTACCGCTACCTACAACCCTTTGTCGTAGATCTTCGTTTCGAGGGCACTCCCCTGGTTGCCACAGCCAGTATTGGTATTCTCGGCGTTGACATATCGAATGACGTTCAGTTTCGCGGTCACTTGGAAGACAAGGCCAAGTTGGCCTCTAAAAAGCTGGGTGTACTCAGTAGAGCGAAGCAGTATTTCCAGCCGGGCCACCGCCTTCAATTGTACAAGGCGCAAGTTCGGCCCCACATGGAATACTGCTCGCATCTCTGGGCGGGAGCACCCCAATACCAGCTTCTTCCATTTGACCGCATACAACGTCGAGCGACTCGAATCGTCAACGACCGAGCTCTTACCGATCGGCTTGATACTTTGGCCTTGCGGAGGGACGTCAGTTCCCTCTGTATTTTATACCGTATTTACCACGGGGAGTGTTCCGAAGAACTGTTTGGAACGATTCCTGCCGCCGAGTTTCGTCATCGGACGACACGACAGACCGCCTGGTATCATCCACACCACCTGGATGGCTGGCATTCCTCCACAGTGCGGTTCTCGCGAAATTTTCTGCCACGCACTGCCGCGCTGTGGAACAGTCTGTCCTCGGCGGTATTTCCAAACCAGTACGACTTAGGGTCCTTCAAGAAGCGAGCTTATCTTTTTTTTAAAGGCCGGCAACGCATTTGCAGTTCCTCTGGTGTTGCAGGTGTCCATGGGCGGCGTTGATCACCCCAATGTTCTCGCCGCTCGTTTGCCCCCATCTCTTATAAAAAAAAAAAAAAAAAGATTGGTCGGCTTCTGCACAAATCTATTAGTAAATGTATGTATGTTCGTTCTATTTTGACCTCATCTAGCCTAGACGGCTTGACCGATTCTGAAGAGTCACCTATGACTCTTGGTGATATTATGAATTATTATAATCGGTCATTAGAACTTGGTTGTTGAAATTAACTATTTCTGGTTTAAATCATAATTGTTTGAATTTGAATGTACCCAGTAACACACACAATATTATCTCGCTATATTTAAAATATGACAACATCCATTCTGCGTTACGAGATCGAAATTTTCGTCGGGCAATTATGTCGCCATGTTTTGTGTCTGAAGAAACACATCGAAGAAATATAGTTTCATTATTAACTACCGAGCTTAGCTTTCTCCTGACCTATGACACGACATCGTTTCAAAACACATCTACATCGTTATTTCTCTTTTTGATGAAAAATATTGAGTTTTTTGGAACGATTAATGACGGAGGTTAGTGGGGTTAATTTAGTTAAGATGATGGCGAAATAAAGAGTTTCCACCAATTTGAACGGTATTTGTACGTAGTCTGACAGAGTTGTGAATAGCTATTTATGTCTGTAGCTATTAATGAATGTCGTAGTGACCATATTAGGCGATTATGGTCTTATGCTTATGCTCTTGATCCATGAGTTTGAGGGGACGAGATAGTACGACTGTTACTTATTGTCCTTATAACATAGGTCCTTTAGTGTAAATGTTACCAATATTACTTCATTTGAGACCCAAAAATGAAGCCACCTTAAGTCGCCTAAAACAAACTTAGAATAATTTACGTATGTCGCATAAGTCTGCCTTATTGTGACTTAAAACAGATGTATTTGCATCTATTGCGATGGCAGAAAAAGCAATAAGAGCCAGTAAAATTATAGCACTGCTGGAAGAGGGGTGTAGCCATATGTTCCGTCTCTTAGCGGTTAAACGTAAATCGTTCAACCGTTCAACGAACCTAGACTTGTTAACAAGAGACAGGTTACGTTCAGAGAAGGTAAGGTTCAGGGAGAAAACGTTGCACACGACCACGAGACGACCGCTTTTTAGTGACTCAGTTGCTGAGGAACCAAAAATGCAGTTACATAGACTTCAAAAGAAACCTAGAAGAGGTATAGAGAGCATAAGTTAGCCTATGGACTATGAGGAGGAAGCTTTTAGCAATTGATATACGCAGTCGACGACCAGCGCAGGCCTCCAAGTAACTCCGTGAGCACCGCATTGCTCGATTGAGGTTCGCTAGAAATTGTCTATATTGGATACTAGGTAACTGGAGTAGCGTACTGTTTTCTGCTGACGCTCGAATTTGTCTGCATGATGAGGAACGATGTCGGCGAATGTTACGTAGACCAGAACACCGCTATGCCGACATATGTTTTGAAGATATCACCCCTTAAGGTGGAGGGCCCGTTATGTTTTGGGAGGGCGTAACTTCTAGCTATCGTACCGAGATTGTCTTCATTGAATATAGCGCACTTAATGGGCAAAGGTACATAACAGAAATCCTTTGTGGACATGCACAACCTGCACTGACTGTAATTAGTGAAGATGCCATTCACATTGACGATACCTATATAGATATATAACTAGAGGATATCATAAAAAGCGTGATGGGAAGCACGCCAAAATTATAAAAGCAGCAATGGCTGCAAGGGGAGGTCATATTCGTTATTAGTTTTTTTATTTAATTACCATAAAAATACTCATTGTCTTAATTTCATTATACCCAAAAAAATGTCCATTTATAGCGGCTTCTTGTTTACATTCACTTAACATCGATTCCAGGATATAAGTGTTAAGAAGTAGATTCTCATTGATAATAAGAGATTTTCATTCTTCTAAGCTAATGATATACTAAAAATATAAATATTATGCATAGAAAAGTCAATTACTGGAAGGTGCCCGGTTTTTTATAAAGGAGTTTATATGTATATGCTAGTAAACATTCACGGCAAAAATCTAGCTTTACTTGTAAATAAAATAAAATAAATAAGCGCTCACGCCCGTAACCCAGAGGGGTAGGCAGAGATCATGGATTTCCATTTGGCGCGATCCTGGCACACCTCTCTCGCTTCTTCTACATTCATACATCTATGCATACATGCTCGTCGGTTATGGGTGCTTCTTATATCTTTACTTGTGTATGTTGAATTTGTATTGAACGCGGTATCGGGAGTTATATAAATCTATGTGTATTGCATTTTAATAATTTAAAACAGAGCCAATGTCTGGATAATCCATCTTTAACGGCGACAGAATTCATAAAATCAATTTGTTACTTTCGGAATTCATCCATAGCATTCGGTCCCGTCTAAAATCCCCTTAAGTTACTCGCTGTTACAAGAAATTTCTTTTGATATGGGAATTATTTTAAATAAGTTCAGTAGTTTTTTAGTTCATCCAGAACAAACAAACAATCAAATCTTTCCTCTTTATGGATTCAATATAGAAAATCCGTATATGATAATACCCAACAAATAGAATAATTATAAAGGTATGTAAGATTTGAATTAAATTCAAAAATTCATTCAACCTACTTGGTAGGTAAATTTGTTAAACCGGCTTCGTCTAGCCGCTAGCGGGTCAAAGCCGTGATAAATTATTTCCAGTGTTTGTGCTAGCCTCGACAAAGTTACACAATCCATCAAAAACTGTACAATATTCGATGTTATCTAAAAACGGGCTTACCACAGCCACCGACGTTGTTGTTTACAAGGTCATAGACCGGAGGAGTGATTTAGTGTTTTTTTTCTTAATGAAAGTGTAAAATACATTTTATACGACCAGCTATTTCCTGTTCCATAAAACTAACCAAGGTGATATGTACATATAAAAGACAGGCTGGATACACACACTAACTTCTATGCAAAGCTTCTATGAAGAAAAAATATTTATCTTTCTTGTACTTTATATTTCCAATGAGAAGGAAGTTAGTATATACAATTGCTTTAGGCACAATATTTGTGTATCTATTAAAATAATTTCACTGATTTTTAGCGCCCTTACGCTAGTTGAGTCTTTTTTCCTTCCATTAGATGGAGCAAACGACACTGCGCGAGCCCACTAGGCGAAATCGGCGGGTCACAAATTATACAAAATTTCATAATTTCTTGCTAATTTCTTCATCGTTTCTTTATATTTTCTTAAATAATTCCTCGTACTGATGTGCTATTTAACATCACGTAACGGATGCATGGGGCCTTTCCTCTCCGTCGTTACTTCTAGAATCTAGATGAAATAAAACACTGAGTAAAAACTTTGTTTCTTTTCAGATGTCGCAGGAGACCTTGCAGCTGAATCATCAGAAATTATAACTAAAGCAGTACTCCCTCCTCAATATTATCGAGAAACCGAAAAGGACCTAAGCCCAGCCGCTAGCCAAACGGATCATTCAATCGAACTTGTTGGCGATTCCCAAAATATTTTTCCTTCTTTTGCAAATCTTTTCGAGACACGTCAACAAAACAATTATAGAGTGGGCTACGGAAGTCAAGAGGCAGCTTACAGTCAAAGACCTAACTCCTTCAGATCACTCCTCAACTATCCTCTTTTTGGAGGCTTTAATCGGAACGTTGAAACTTTCGGTAAACAATCCGCCGTCTCCGCAGCACCACTCATCGACACCAGTTCTAGTGTTCTCGGCTCTGGAAATTTTGGAATTATTAGAGGCGGCACTTTCTTCGCTCAAAATGACGAAGATCATGATTTCGGTGATAGCTTTAGTTCTTATTATAACAATGGCCACGGAAGGCCATCTTTGGGTGTCGGCTACATCGCTAATCCTAAGCCAAATTACAACCATGATCAGTTTGCAAACTTTAAAGATTTCGCCGATATTAATGCTCCATCCAATTCTGCATATTCCCATTATGTCGTAGTATATGCCAATAAAAATGGAACGATGGATGAAATCAGCGAAGAAACAAGGAGTGTTATGTCTGAACCCAGAAATATAATCGAAACTTTAGAACGATTAGATAATTTGAAGAGTCCAGTTAAGATTTCAAAAAGTAAAGCTAAACTAGAAGCAACAAAACAGAAGATGGTAAGCAAAAAGGATCAATGGAAAAAAACGAATTCGAAATATATCAGCCAAAAGCACGACATTGAAGAACCGTTATTAGCGTTAAGTTAAAGCTAGATTAAATCAATATATAAAGACTTATTAAGTGAAACTAGTGATAGATTAATACTGCATGACACTTGGTCACTAAATGTTGTGACAAAAGCAGCTCACTGTCAAAATTTCGTAGAAAGGTTGTCTGCGGCTGTGTGTACGTTGACTGGCTTTATGTATGCTGATATGGTACATGGATAAGTGTGTATATTAATGTTATATGAAAAATAAATTAATTTTATAAGAATAATATCAATGATTTACCCCTCTGCACCTTGTACCTTAATAAAGACAAAAGGTGTGATCATCCCTATCCTATGACATTTTCCTTGAGCGCTGAGAGTCAGTTAAAATACATTGTGTAAGAATACATGTTTATTCTAACTCTGACCCTGTAATATTTTTATCCAAAAAGGTGGCAAACAAGCATGCGGTTCACCTGATATTGAATGACCACTACCCATAGGCATCCGTACCAAGGAAATGAGTCGCAGATGCGTTACCTTCCTTTAATGGCCCAACATAGACAGAAAGAATAGACAAGAAAAGAGATATTTCCTTTTCGTAATCATATCCTCCCCGTCCAATCCTCTTCCCCTTCCAATCCTATCCTTATTAAGAAATTGGGACTTTACCACTGTTGTTTCCCGTTCCCCGCCCTTTGTTCATTAAAAAAAAATCAAATGCCCGATTACGAGGGAGAGCTTGTTGTATCGACTGAAATTAAACGTAAACGTTTAATTTCAGTTCAGTTATGTAACCACCAAATACGAATTTGAACAGAGAACAAGAAAAACATTAGATATAAAAACTCTTAATATATTAGTAATAGATAAAACGACTAGAGATGCCTTCTTAGAATATTGTGTAAATATAGCTAGTAAAGTAATAAAAAGAAATAAATAGATATAAAACAATGATGATCAAATATACTACGTATATTAAAGATTCACCATAAAAGAAATAAAAAAGCTAAGTAAATAAGAAATAGATGTAAAAACCTAGAAGTAAGACAAATATTCTTAAAATAGGCTAATAGTTAAAAATAGAGTGTATATTTAAAATAAAACAAAATAAATAATATTGCCTCCAACCACTTCATAAAGCCGATTGAATCAGACAAAGGTTCAAAAAGTCTCTGACCCCCATGTCAGAGGAATAAAACCTCTTGCCAATTAAAAAAAAAACGTTTACGTTTATGCGAAGTCAGTGAAATATTATTTTAAAGTGACTAACTTACCTGTATGTTAGTCACAGTTGAACACCCCATCATATTTACATTTCATTATCCTAATTGTTAAAATACACCAGGTACAAGGACATTTCTGATATTTTGTAGGGTACAATTCTTAATAGTTAAAATTAATTCATATGTCGAATATACCGTAATATACCGTAATTATTGTAATCAATATAAGCGTTGTTTGCAAGTAAAAGAAGTTAATATACATAAGTTAGTTACATTCTTGATATTAGCAGAGACAACTAGTATCCTGCATAGGCAATAAATGCGACAAATAATTGTATAGTATTTTTAACCGACTTCAAAAAGGTGGAGGTTCTCAATTCGTGTGTATGTTTTTTTTTATGTTTGTTACCTCAAAACTCCGCTCCTGGTGAACCGATTTCGATGATTCTTTCTTTGTTCGAGAGCTAATGCTTGTCGATTGGTCCCATTTTTTTCAAATTCATTTCATTTTTAGTCAAGATCCGACTGGTAGTTTTTGAGTTATTCTGAATAATGCATAATATGACAACGTTGAATTTTACTTTCTTGGCTTACGTAGGCTAAACTATAGGACTTACATTAAAATGATGTATGAAATAATTGTAGCTCTTTATATAAGCTAAATAAAATTCCGTATTAAATAAAATATATCTATCTTCTATAGTTGTCTCACAATAATCATTTTTATCTTAGGAAACATTAATTAAATCGCACTCGATACTTACTACGCGATTATTCGTGTTCGGTATTAATCCTTATCCATTTAAATGTAGATTATAATTGTTCCTTGAACTATATAATTCTGACCAATAGTTTAGAAGATATCAAAAGTTTTAACTACAAAGTAAGTAAAAACTTCGCGCAAGTGATTAGATTCACTAAAAATCGAGAATTTTTTTTTTAAATAAAAACAAAACCGACTTCAAAAAAACTATATTCAAAAACAAGAAATGCAGTTAAAAGTATAAAGTATTTTACGCAATTAAACATAATCAATTCTTAATCATATTTATTTTTGGAGTCGGTGTCAGCGTCAGCTAAGGAAATACCAATATACGAGGATGCCTTAAGATAACATTTTACAAATTAACTTTATAGTATACTAGTGACCCGCCCCGGCTTCGCCTGGGTACCATCAAATATGTTGATCCGATCGCTACCAGCTGACACCGACTCTAAAAATAAATATGATTAAGAATTGATTCTTATGTTTAATTGCGTAAAATTATTTTATACTTTTAAGTGCATTTCTTGTTTTTGAATATAGTTTTTTTGAAGTCGGTTTTGTTTTTATTTAAGTTTTTTTCAAATCACAACAAAAACCTTAATCAAGCAATGGCATCTAGTGTCAAAAGAAAGAATAAGATTTTATTTTATGAAACACTAGTGAAAAACATTGATACTTTTCAAATCTTGGCTAAACCCAAACTTAGGCTACAGTAATATTATTCTTTATTGGTGGTAGATAACTTCCCCAGTCAAATTGTCTAGATGTATATGGCTATTTCCACTGACAAGCGATAGCAGTGACATCTAGTGTCAAAAGAAAGAATAAAATTTTAATTCCAAATTAAATTTCAAAAAAGACTTAATTCAATTTTACACATTGTGAACAGAATTCAAATTCGTTTTGTTTTGTTATATGTACATAAAATATATACTTTAAAGTAATGAAATAAAGAATAAAGTTTTTTCTCACTTCATTTCGTCAATTTCATAAAATAGCAACACGAACAGAAATGTTCAGCGTATTGTCTATGGTCTATGTATCCATATGTGTCTAGTCTATGGAAAAATAGTCTATGTTCAGACTAAAATTTTTCCATTTATTTTCTTTCTTATAAAGATAACCACAAAATCTTTAATCTAATTAATTAAGTGCAAATGATTTTGTATTAATTAGTGTTATGAAAAACTAAAAGAAAAACTGTGACCGAACTTGTTTCTACAATGTTTTCGGGCAAAGATGCGGTGAACCCTGCATATCCCACGCAGTGGGCGCTTAATCCTACTGCATATCAAAATATTGATTCTAGTCAAGTAGACTGGGCAGCTTTAGCTCAACAATGGATTGCTATGAAGGAAGCTGCGTCAATTGTTTCTGCACCTCAACCACCACCAAAACCAGACTTAGAAGGCGGCGAGGCCCCAATGGAGGTTGAAAACCCGGACATAAACTGCGATGGTATTCCACCTGCTGGCGCTGAGTGGAATGCTTCTACAAATTCATGGGGTAACTCTTGGAACCAATGGGGTGTGTAGAAAACAATTTCACTATTTATTACTCTGTTAAATAGCATGTTTGTCAAATAAGACACTCACCGGTTCTAATTTTAGATAAATGAAGGTACTGAATTAGGAATTGTATTAATGTTTAAACTTGTAATTTATGTCTATTATAACTGATGATACCATTGTGAAATTGAATACTCTATTATTATTATGAAGCAAATTTTATTTTTGTTATGTTGATAATTTTATGTGGAAAATATTGATTTTGATTATTATGTCAAACTTATATGATCACGTGACATCCTAATAGAATAGAATATAGAATTAGGTGCAAAGAATTCATTTGTATAACTTTCTTTTTCTGTTTTGATTATACAAAACTGATAAGCTATGGTGAGTTTACCAAAGAGCAATTGAAGTAAGCTTTGTGTGTTTTAGGTTGATATGGACAACATGCAACACATAACTGAACAGCTAATCTTAAAAATGATACATGGCCTAAGAATTTCACTTTCAATTCTTAAAACAGACAGATTCTATGTTCAGAGTTTTATTTAGCATTCAGTAAAATAATTTAACTGAAATATTTGAAACATCCCAGTTGCCTTATTCCTTTGTTTTGAAACTGAGAATTGATTCTTTAGTCTTGTTTAGAGTAATAAATGCCTACTTATTTCTCTGCCTTCTGTTTATAAGAAAAATATGATTTTTATAAGCCTTTTAAATGCTTTACTGCACCTTTAAGGTGCATGGGCAACCTGATAAAGTTCATAAAAAACACCCGAGCACCTGGTGCTCAGTTTTACCTATATTCTTTATGGGTAGGAATCATAGGCTTAGGAGTCTTGGAGAACGGATTCTTATTTGTATGCCATCTTTTGATGATGGTTAGCAGTGCACCGTAAATCAATGTTACCGAGGTATGAAGGTAGGAAGGTTGAGTATTAATGAAAAATCTTTCACGTCTATACAAAACTCATAAATCGTATATCTGGTTAGAGCACAGTATTACAATCTAAGACAATGCTTTAAAATATAACACATTTATATTTAAGGATGGGGTTGGGATGGTAATGACCCTAAAATGGCTGCTGATGCATCAATATCAATGCCGCCTATGATGGATGGGTATACTGTACCATCTGATAATGCTGCAGCCATGCCAGGGTAAGAAAACAATAATAGTTCATTTTTATAACCAAGTATGACCAGACCAGAGACCAGTTATGGCAATATATATAGAATGTGTTTATATGGTATATCCAATTTTACTAAATTTCTTAGAGAATGAATTACATAACATTATCCTATTATTTGAATATAAGAGTGTTACTTTGGGAGTTGACAATATTGATTTATCCGAGAATTTTATTAAATTATAAAAACAAGATAAACAAAAATGTTTCTGCTAATAAATTTTGTTCTTAGAATCATATTTAAAAAATATAGCAAGGTTTCTTCTTAGGTTTTATTAAGTTATGTTTATGTTTTAGCTATTGTAAAATCTAGGAAATCTAATTTAATAATCATTTTTCTAAAAGAAAAACACATTTATGTTAGTTAGTACTACTCAATAAAAAAAAGAAGATTACCTAGTAATAAGTACCTAGCAAACCTTATAAACCTTACCCAAAAAAAAACTGGTGAGAAAATATTTTTCACTAGTGTTTTATAAAACAGAAGCATCTGATACTTGTCAAATCTTGATTAAACCCAAACTTAGGCTACATTAATATTATTCTTTATTGGTGGTAGATAACTTCGTCAGTGTGGTGGTCTAGATGTGTTCTACAAGTATGGCTATTTCCAGTGACAAGTGACAGTGCTTAATATTTACTATTCCATATCAAAAAGTGTAGTATAAATGTAGTAGTAAGGTGGGCTACTATTTCTCAACTCCACAACTAGTGCGTATTTTGCGTACGGGCGGGGGCTAGGATCATTTCAGCCAGCCAAACTCCCCGAAGAACCCCAACAACCCCTTTATGTTGCCGGCGATCTCTGGGAGTGATCCCGGCGAGCTGAGATATTTAACCCTGTTATCAGACACCGCAGAGCAGTGTAGTAAGACATGGGTTGCCGTCTCTGCTTCCACCATGCACACCCTACATAAAGGCTATCTGTAATACCCATGTTAAACAAATGTTTATTCAAAAAGCCGTGATCTGTGAGCGCTGCCACGACCATCCAGATTTGTGATTTCCTTAGACGGACTAACCTTCTTGAAATCCGATCTTTCTTTCTAAGTCATTTTGCCTGTCCTTATATATTTAGGTAATTAATTCTAACATGCATTGCATTGCATGCATTATAAATATCACCTTTATATGAACCTTCTCTTTTTAGCTACCCATACATTTCACAAGCTAAAATATTTAAAATAAAACCTAATTTCGAAAACTTATTTCTGTGGTAGATATACAACAGGACCAGTGGCAGCCCCTACATTCCAGCATGGCTATTGGACAGCACCTCAAGCAGATCAAACAAACAGCCAAAGCAGCAGTAGAAATCGGGAACACAGATCAAAAAGTAAAAATAAAGACAGCAAACCAATCATCCTAGCCAGGAATAACAACAATAGACCACATAGGTTAATTTATTTTTTATTAACTTAAATTATTATCACTGATAGATTATAGATTGAAGTGCTTAACTTGCAATCTAGTTGTGAATGTTGAGTACCTCATCAGATTGCACCAGAATCTTCTTGTTATATGAATACCGTTTCCTAAGATTTTAACCAGGGTATGAGGAAAGCCCACCAGTCCTTCATTTTGGAAGTGAAGGAAGAACTATTAATTATGTAAGCTGTTTTGCTTTATTTTATTCCTACCTTGTGACATTTTTTTTTGTAAATGTAAGGGGCAAATGAGCAGTGTTTCGCCTAATATAAGTGACCTCAGACGCCCATGAAATTCGCAATACCAGAGGAACTGCAGATGTGTTGCCGGCCTTTAAGGAAGGAGTATGCTTGCTTCTTGAAGGTCCCTAAGTCATATTTGTCTAGAAATACTGCTGGCGACAGATCATACCACAATGCGGCTAAGCGTGACATGAAATTAAACGCGAAAAGATTAAGCACTAGTGGAATGGTTGGCATCAAGATGGTAAGGATGGTAGTTGAAGCTCTGTCTAGTTGAGCGATGGCGAAACTGAACTGCAGTAATTAATCCAAACAGTTCTTCGCAACATTCCCCATGGTACAAGCGGTAAAAATGCATTCGCAATGCGTCAAGATCAAGCCAAGCAGTTCGGTTGTTGATCATTCGAATCGCTCTCCGTTGTATGTGGTCTAATGGAAGAAGCTGTTATTGGGGACCTCCAGCCCATACATGAGAGCAGTATTCCATGTGCGGTCGAACTTGCGCCTTATACAACTGCAGGCGGTGGGCCGGCAAGAAATAAGTATGTTCTACTAATTGCACACCAAGCTGTTTGGAGGCCAACTTGGCCTTGTGTTAAATCATACGCCAAGGCAAAATCGTGGACAGACCTCCACGCCTCATCTGTCGTACGTGAACCGAAGCATCGGCATGGTGGGCATTAAAGTCGCCAAGTTGAATGCCGCTGCCATTCTACTATTAAGGAGGGATACTCCTGGATTTGGACCTCCATAACCTCACTCATCACTCGAAACGCAAAAATATGTATCAACGTCAGGCGCGTCTAATGAATCATTCACTACATTCAGCATAAGTTGTAAGTCCTCCGCCGATGACGCAAACACGATCTGGTCATCGGCGTACAAGAGA
>JWHW01011123.1:272601-282923 GCA_000931545.1 Papilio glaucus
TACAAGGTCAAAGTAGAAATATCTCATTTGCAATTTGATGCATCCTTGACTTAAATGCATTTTAAAAGAATACTTTTTCATAAAAATAAAATTATATCCAGTGTTTAATTGTATTATTTAATTATAGCCATGATGGCTCGCACCACTGATTGGTCACTCAACTTTAAGGAAAAAAATATATCTCATTAAAGTCTCCTTCCTTTATAAGAAATATAGGACTCCTTAGGGATAAATTAAGTTTATTGCGTAAAAAATATTTTAACTATCAATCTCCTCTATTACATTATCCTGTTAATTAATAATATGATCTTTGAGCTTTGCCTCACGGTTTCACCTGTCCCACTTAAATAGCCTATAAACCTTCCGTAATAACTGCGTTGTCAAATGTAAGAGTAGTTTTCTAAATTCAATGTAAAAAAATAAATTAGCACTTGATATTAGCGAGTTCCAACAAACTCTTTAGCTTTATCATATTAATATATGATGATGAATAATAATGTCCTATAAATAAAAAACTATTATACTTGATGACGTCATTTTGCAAATCGCGAATAGATCGCTATCTAAATTTGAATGTACTTATATTTTTATGTTCGTACAGTCGGCTTCTTATATAAAGTGCTTATATAAATTTCTTCTTATATAATATATGATGATGAATAATAATGCCCTATAAATAAGAAAAACTATTATGCTTGCTGACGTCATTTTGCAAACCGCGAATAGATCGCTACAGTCGGCTTCTTATATATATGACAGATAACATAACCAGATATATTGGACCTCCTTAAGAGCTCAATGATAGTATTACACCCAAAGTCTTATCATTATGTAAATCACCCACTTCTTGCACAAATATATCGGAACATGGACGTCGTCAAATATATGTGATCATTCAAAGTGTCATAATCATAGTAACAAACACAGCGCCAATAGTTTCTAAGCATACAAAGTATTCAAAAAATATGAAGCACTATATGCAAATGAACTATATCGGAACGTATATTTGAGGTACTCTTTGAAATATGCTCCTTCTGTAAAAATAATTGAGCCATTTTACGTTTTTATCAAAAATATTTTTTTCTACTATCTACTCTGAATTTACGCCACTCTTGACAGATTCCTAATAATTAATAAAAAATTTAGCTTGTCACCATATAATGCTACTTTTTATCACTTTTTTTTTGTATAATTTTTAAGCTTTTTTATCAAACTATCAGCCCAACAGCTAATAAGCTCGCCAATAGTATGACATAAGACCTAAACATCTACACCCTATCTACACCCTATAATTTCAGGCTAAAATTTCAGGAGTTACAATATATCTGGTTATGTTAACTGTCACTTTATATAAGAAGCTGACTACGTCCGTTTTATGTCCTTTAAATAAATAGTGAACAGTGATTTTGCGAGGTTAAAATATTGCCGCACACCTAGCAACATTTGTCTGAATGTTTAACGTATTTGCCGACCTCGTGCCTCGTGGTCAAATGGCTACACTGCATATCTCCTACGCTGTTTCTAACAGAGGCAAAACATTTGTGATATTCTTCAAACATATTTCGTTTTCGAGTAATCCTATCAGCAGGCTTAAACTGCTTGTTGCTTTTTGTATGTATGTATCAATGTAAGAGACCAAGAGAACGTAATTTTTATTGCCTGCAAGACGTCTAATTAATTTGAAACAACACAAACAATCAACATTTCTAGCATAGATAGCATATACCTTGATAAAATTGAAAAACATTTTACTTAACTACTTTGCGTACCCTTCAGTTTTTAAACTACGATTGTTACATGACCATGATTTGGTGACGGTCTACCGATTCATGTATCGTGACTACATTGGCTATATGTTTAAAATGCTCATACGTTGTTATAACACTTAATTAAATAAAAATATATTTTTGTCATCTTTAAAACGATAAGCCATTGTACTATTATTTTTATTTGTGTTTTCTTTTGCAGGTTGGAGCAGACGTAGTACCGCATGCGTCTCAAATGTAAATATTTTAGTGTTTGTGTATAATAAAAAAAAAGCATTGACATCACGACATTACATTATTCCAATAAAACTTATGGTCCCACATCTGTTTTTTAATTGTCTTGATCATTTCGTGATTGCTGCAGATACTATTCCTTATGGACGGACTTAAATGTTATATTGAGTGGGTTTTGCCTACACACCAAATTTCAGTATTCTATAACTAAAAGAGGTACCCTAGATAATTGATTGTCTAGAGTCAGTCACGAAATCGATGTATTTTCAACAAACTTGAAACAGCAAAGGCTAGATACTGGCCATAGTATTTTGATTAGAGTTAGCCTAGGACACCTTATCTAAAAATTTCAGCTTACCAGCATCATCCAGATCGAAGCTATGGCGGTTCAAGAATACAGCGAAGCGTGGCTAGAAAAGGAGGTCGCTACCTCCTTGTCTCACTCCTCACCCCTGTTATGATAGTGATCTAAAATAACATTTGAGTCAGTAATTTTATTCCACTATTGTCTTTAGTAACTTCACACGACGACGCGGTTTGTAAACCTTGTTTTCAAAATTTGCTAACGTTCTTAAATAAAACAAAGACTAAGAAGTATATGTAAATAGAAAAATCCACAAGATGTGGAAAATATCAACAATAAGTATTTTGTTTTGCTAATAAGAATACCGAAAGTGGTTAGTACAAGGTGGTCTGGGTTGAAATAGCCTCGGGTGAAGCAGTAATTTACATTCATAATTCGTCATTATCTTTTTCAACTGAAATAAACAAAAACAAAATCGACTTCAAAAAACTATATCCAAAAAACAACAAATGCACTAAACAGTATAAAATACTTTTACGCAATTAAACATAAGAATCAATTCTTAATAATATTTATTTTTGAAGTCGGCGTCACGCAATATACGAGGATGCCTTAAGAAAACTTTATACTACACTAGTGACCCGCCCCGGCTTCGCCCGGGTACCACTAATTATGTTGATCCGATCGCACATGGGAACATACATACATCGCTTTTTACACGTATACATTATGAAAATCTCAGTCGACTGTTCCCCTCTCACCCTCTCACCGGGAACTCGCGTCGATAGTGCCCCAGTAGTTACAGACCTACCTTGGCTGACACCGACTCCAAAAATAAATATGATTAAGAATTGATTCTTATATTTAATTGCGTAAAATTACTTTATACTTTTTACTGCATTTGTTTGACAGGATATGGGTTGACCTACTAAACACGCTGCTCATATGAGACAGCGTCGTTTCATTGAGACAAACTAAGATAAGATGGAACGCCTTTCGTTTGTCTAAAAAGACGGAGGAGCAACGTGCCCACCGTACTGGCTTGATACAACGTCGTTTTAACGCAAAACGAGAACACCGTCAATGTAAACTGAATTAAAAACGCTTTATTAAGAACTAGCAGTGTCCCACGGTTTCACCTGCCTCCTCTATTCCTCCTCTTACCCTAACCTCATCCTCTTGCCCTTTTTCTGTGTATGTGGGGTAAAATTTCAACTGAACAGCTGTTTTGTAGCATTTTTATCGAACAAATGTTCGACATGGTTATTTACGTTGATATATTTTTTTTATTTATATACTTGAGATAAAACAAACACTAAATGTTAAGTGAAAATTACCACAATACCTCACTGAAAACCGCACCCAAATCGGTTAATTCATTTCTGAGATTAGCGGTAACAAACGAAGAGATAAAAATTCTGATAATAATTGTTTTGGGTCTTATTGCGTTTATAAAGGCCCCCCAATAATAGTTTTTCTCAAAAACTTCTATATACTGACAAGAGATCAGTTACATTTTTATAATATGTATGTAGATAATTCAAAAACTGGTTAGATCTTGATCAAATTTATATGGGAATACATAATTAGAACCAACTTTCAATCAAAGAAAGATAAACAAAGTACATAGTAATAAACACATCACTAAATCAGGGCCTGTACTACGCGGCTTTTGCAATCACTTGCGCGTAGTTTTTACTTAGTAGTTTAAAATTTTGATATCTTCTAAACTATCTGTTATAACGTAAAAGTGTTAAAGGCAGTTATAATCTACATTTAATACTCCAGCTTAAAAATTTGGATAAGGATTAAATACTGAATACGAAAAAATAGCGTCATAAATAGCGCATGAATTTTAATTGATTGTTCTAAAGAAAAAGTAGTTATTAGGAGATAACCGTAGAAGACTTTATGAAGCATTCTTATTTCTTAAAGATTCTCAATTCTTTCATACTATATTTTATGTGCGTCCTATAGTGTAGCCTACGTAAGCCAAGAAAGTAAAATTCAATCTTGTCATATTATGCTAAAATCTTGACTAAAATCATCGAAATCGGTTCACCGGGAGCGGAGATCTGAGATAAACATAAAAAAAAACATACAAACGAATTGATAACCTCCTCCTTTTTGAAGTCAATTAAAAATGAGAAATAGATGACGGAAACATAAATATACGTATACATAATCAGCAACCTCCATCCAATCCTCAAAATATTGCCCATGGGCATTCAAATCGTAGAATTATTTTGTATCTAAAACAATAATATATTCGCAAGGATGATAATAAAACACATTGAGACAAAAACTAGTAATTTAGTTTACGCATCCTGGTGAAATATAAGTGTGGATCTGATTACATTATTATTCTATTTGTCAGTGTTTCGTGACCATTTATCTTATCGAACAACAAATCACTGCCTATGCGTATAGTATACGCGAACGTATAATATCCACTCGTCATATTATCAAGTGCGTTTGTTTTGGGCTAAAATTATTTAACAA
The DNA here is from genome assembly GCA_000931545.1 of Papilio glaucus. Lineage (NCBI taxonomy): Eukaryota > Metazoa > Arthropoda > Insecta > Lepidoptera > Papilionidae > Papilio > Papilio glaucus. The sequence continues at coordinate 277,408 of JWHW01011123.1, forward strand.
AAAAACTACAGAGTTCGAGCGTCGACTGTTTAACTGTCCTGTTTGCAACGTACACATATTATCGAAACAAAATATATTCAAATAACATGTTATTACCGTGGGTTCCACTGGCGTATAAACTTGTCGCGATACAAGGTTTCTCTCCACCTTTCTCTGATAAAACGGAGACGACAATATGTTTTGTGTGAATGTTTTCACCAGTGTAAGGCCACGTTCGAGAGCACCATGTTCAGGACGTGTCTTTCAACCGTTTCTCAAACTATGTTCAGTTTTATTTCAAATTTCAAACAAATAATGCCACAAGTAAAAGAAAGAAATCTAAACAAAGGAAAAGTTTTAACAATAATATTTTATTCAAAATCTGAAACAATTCTACTCTTATAAAAACTTCATCACAATAAGCGGTCGACACTTATGATGTTTTAGCCGATGTAGATATTAAAATGAAGTTTAATAATCTTAATTCAGAGTTGTAAGGCAAATTAAGATTGTCCGCGTTTTGGCAGCACCTATTTGGCTAATCCTTTTTTTAACCGACTTCAACAGTCTTCAAAAAGGAGGAGGTTATCAATTCATGTGTATGTTGTTCAGAACTCCGCGTCAGCTAAGGAAATACCAATAACCGAGGATGCCTTATTAAAACATTTTACAAATGAACTTTATAGTATACTAGTGACCCGCCCCGGCTTCGTCTAAGTACCATCAAATATGTTGATCCGATCGCTACCAAACACAGCTGACACCGACTCTAAAAATAAATATGATTAAGAATTGATTCTTATGTTTAATTGCGTAAAATTATTTTATACTTTTAAGTGCATTTCTTGTTTTTGAATATAGTTTTTTGAAGTCGGTTTTGTATTTATTTAAAAGTTTTTGTTGTGTTCTTTATTGTTAGGTTTGCATGAAAGAAAACGTTTAAAAAAATCGCACGCAAAAGTGAAATAATATAATGTTCCCCACTGCAGGGACACACGCCTACTCTCCGAAAGAGAGTGAAGGGGCCGCTGACCCGGTGAGGGTTGGTGGATGTCACATGTCTTCGAATTTAGTGGTTCTAAGACACGCATAACAACATAAGGTTTCCTCACGATGTTTTACTTCGCCGTTTTAGGAGCAGTGGTTATGAAATAAATTATACAAAGTAAAGCGGGTGCATGGGTTCGAACCCGCGACCTACAATACGTCGGTCGGGGCCTAAACCACTGCTCCCCAAAAGTGAAAAATTCGGGTTAATTAGGAACAAATGCGTGTGACGCCACAGGCAACTGCTAGTTTTCAATATTTCCATAAATACTTTGTTTTTCTTACAGTTTTTAACCGACTTCTAAAAGGAGGAATTCAATTCGTCTGTATGTTTTTTTTATATTTGTTACCTCAGAACTCCGCTCCTGGTGAACCAACTTCGCTGATTCTCTTTTTGTTCGGGATCTAATGCTTGTCGATTGGTCCTATTTTTTTTAGTCAAGATCCGACTGGTCGTTTTTGAGTTATTCTTAATAATGCATAATATGACAACGTTGAATTGTACTTTCTTGGCTTACATAGGCTAAACTATAGGATTTACATTAAAATGATGTATAAGTAACACTGGTTATTGTTTTTTTTTTGCAAATCACCATTTTTTAACATGTTCTCTCTATGGAGTGTTTGTGTTAGTTTCATAACCATGTCATTTTAAACTTGGTATTTTTTTTAATTTAAGAAAGTTACACATATATGGGGTATAGGTACTTTATATTGTCTATTGTTCACTTTATTAAACTTAAATTTATTGAATACTGCTGTTGCCACTAACTCATTATCTCATAACTCACTCATAACATCATTTCTTGTCTGACTTGCTGAAACTTTATGTAATAACCTGGTATATTGGTGGACATGTTGCTATATCAACTGTTATTTTAATATTAACATGTTTATATTTATCGTCAAAACATGATCCCTCAGATAGCTTTTTTAAATAGGTACCCTACAATCTGAGCGCAAAATTTCTTGATGATTGTTTGAGTCATTAAAGTGTTAACAAGAATACAAGCAATATTCAATTCGTATTTATGATATTAAGGATTGGGACTAATAAATAAAATAAAAGGCCAATATTTTTTTAATAAATTATCATCATTTTTATACTTAGTTTAAATTAACTAATTTTAACTCATAAATAAATGAAAACTGATTTTCTGTAATTCTTTAAACTGTAGATAATTACTGGTTTTGATGGTTAGATTGGATGGTTGGTTGGGCAGAAGGCAATGTGAGTATGAATATCAATGGGACAAATAAAAATCGAATTATATAACAATCCTTTTAATACAATACATTTAACCATGGCAGAGCCTGGAACAATATCTGTTGCATTTCAGATCAACTGGTGAAATGCCACAACCTCACAGAATACAGGTGTGAAGTAGAAGTATGCTTCTGCATTTGATCTGATGAGTGAGGTGCTGGAGGCCAAATTTCAGTTCTCTTCCCCTCCCCATCCTTTCTAAATAAGGATGAAATAAATGAGGAAAATGGGGACGGGAAGGGAATAAATGGGACAAAGGAAATCCTTTTTACTGACTATCCCCTACTTTGTTCATTAATAGGCCATGCATCTGCAACTCATTTGCTTGTGGCGGATGCCTATGGGTAGCGGTCACTTAAAAATCTGCTTACTCATTTGTCACATTCTTCCATATAAAAAATACTCAACTTTTTTTAGGTCTAAAAATTGCTTGTCTATTGTTTCTGAGTTTTTTATATTTGAATTGTTGTAAATTGTGTATCATTGCATAGTGTATCACAGTACTAGATCAATCATAACCAGATAAAACACAAGTCTCTGGTCTAATTTTTATTTTAAATCAACAAAAATAAAATCCTAACAATTACTACCAAGTGTAGAATATTTTGCATCCAAAGTAGAATATTCATTTAGCAAAGTGAACATTATCATACTGGTCTACTTTCATATGTATATACAGACAACTCTCAATGATTTTAAATTAAAAAGCAGTAACAAATTACTATAAGTTCATTTTGTTGTTTAATAAATTAGAACTCAATTACACTTAGGCCTGCCTTAGATACGGGTCATATGTAATTAGTTATTTACCAAACCTTTGATCACATTTATTATATTTATATAATGCACCTATATAGCTATCAATATTTACACTATGATCTAAGGAGAGTTGAATGAACTCTGTAAGTCTTATTTGCCATGGCAAGAGACCATAAGTGCAGCAAGAAGGTCCAGTATATAAAACAAGATCAGGATCAGGAATACCAGAATAAAATTGAGTTAATGCCTTTCCAAACTCTTCAGTTGTAAGTTCACTTGTTTTCTTTTTAGAATCAATGGACCCTTTGGCTATTTGTTTTATACATTCAACTATTTGTGGCTTTCCATCCTTATAACTAAATATATTAATAAATACATTATGTGCATTCATTCCATAAGTGTAGCCATTTAAATCTGGTTTGTTTGACCACTTTATGCATCCTGGTATACCTTTTTTATTTTTCTCAATTGCCAGGAAGAGTTTGTCTTCATATTGCTTCAGTTCACCTAAAAATTTAAAAAAAAACTATAATATAATATAAATAAACGAATTTAATTAAAATACATGAATGAAGTTTATAAAATATATGATTTTAAAAATATTAATAAACCGTTTTTAATGATATTGGATTGTGCAATTGGTTGGTGATCGTAAATTGCAGTAAAATAAAATTTAAAAAATTGTTTACCGGTGATATCGTGGAAACTGACGTAAGGTATTCCAGTGATAAGACTCCAAATCACCACACGCGCCAAGTCACTCATGGAATGGTGATTATTGTCAGCAAGAACCACTAAATGCTTTAGTTTTTTCTTCATTTTTGGTATATGCTTCATTATCATAATAACATCATTTTTCGTCACCTCAACATCGAGTATTTCACATCTTTTAATCCGTAACCGGTGATAAACATTTTGAATAGCAACAAGTACGTTTACGACAAAATGCACAACAATAAACAGAAACTGCCGAATCAGTCGCGAGAGCATGTTCGAAGCTGACAAGATTCCATTTAATATTATTTGATCATTTTACGCTATTTTATACAAAATGACATAAGGTCACACGATTATTTCTAAAATGTGTGACTACTCATCCGTCGTGCTGTCATTTTCTAACTGTCCAATCATAAAGCAATGGGTGGAAGACTGGGCTACCAACATTACCATTGTACTATAGATAATACATATATAAATTGAAACATACATTGTTTGATTACACAATAGAGTAAATGTGAAATAAGGTCACGTGGTCTGAAGCATATTTTTGCCAAGAGCGGAAAGCCAGTAATGGCGGCAAAATGGCAACAAAAAGCTGAGAAAAGTTTGAAATATATATTGCTTGTTAAATTTCTCCTTTAATAATATATTTTAAAATAATATATAGATTGTATTATGGCGAGAATACATATGGAAAGAATAAGACTGACTTTTTAAAGGATATTCCGCATCCAATTTGTATAAGAAAAACATTTTTTGTTAATTATCGATATTTTAATTAGGATTTAAATATTATCAGCCTGTATCGATCCATTGCTAGACATAGGCCTCTTCCCTGTCACACAACTCTTTCTAGTTTTGCACTAAATTAATCCAGGTCCTGCAAATACATTGTAGGACTTAATTAAACTGGCTTCTGAAAAAAAAAATGGTACTAATTCAGTGGCCAATTTTATTTTTGTTCTTTTATTGGTGTTACTTATTTATATTTAATATATGTAGTTAGGAGCCAATTTAGCACTTTGACTTATCGATAGTGCAAGCAAAGAAAAAGATAAATATCACAAATACTGAAATAGTCGGTAATATTACTATCCGAATGTATTAGCAATACTCAATCCAGAAAACTGTCGGTATTGATCCACCTTTATATGCCGTAGGATTCGTATAGATTTGCATGGAAAGGGAAGTTTAAAAGGATTTGGAGACAAATTAAAAAAAAAACTGTACGTAGATAACAATACATGTATTTATTTATGATTAGAATTAACAAAAATAAAAAAGTTGGCTGTTTACGATCTCTAATGCTGCGGCACCAAAAAAAAATAGTATTAAGGATTTCCAATTTTACTATATTTTGTAATTAATTTTTAGAATGCGCATTCTTAATCAAGAACAACGACACTGACATCGACACCGCCACCATCACCACCACCACCACCACCAACACTAACACCATCACCACTAACGTTACCACCATCACCACCACCACCAACGCCTCCCACCGCCACCACCACTACCATCACCACTAACGCTACCAAAAATCATGTAGCTGACACTGTCGCTGACGCAGGTTGCGTATGTCGATCTCACGAACTTATAAGATTTCCCCCTAACAAATATCTAACGCGACTAAAAAAGTTTACGCTTCAATAAAGTACGCCAGCACAATGTTTATATTATTTTACTGCTTAAAGCAACCTTTGTGACATTGCAAGTAGCGGGTGGCGCATTCGATACGGCG
>JWHW01011123.1:283232-317640 GCA_000931545.1 Papilio glaucus
CTGTCCATACCAATGACCGCGCATATCCAAGCTAAGTATACAATGCATCTTCATATACAATGCTGTATGTTTTCCAGAGGCACATCAATAAAAAAATTTGGAGCAACTCACGATATTGATTTACATACAACAAAAACTATATATATTGAAGAATAATTTTAAAAATCCCCGACTTAAGTAGACGCTCTTTACTGGATTCTACTACCGTATTTCCTTCGTTCTGGCCAAAGGTTCTGGCTAAGAAGTAAAAATTTGGTTCTCAGGCTCTGCCATTATACGGCAGTTTCAGCGAGCATCTTATATATTATAATTAAAAAGTATGATATTACTCAATCCTTTTTCTTTTTTTAGATAGAATAGAAAATCCGGTGATAAATTAAATGAAGCTTTTTTTAAATTTTGTACACCTTTTAGTTTAACACTATATTTTTCTCTTTATTGAGCTTAGCTAAATGTGCATTTGGAATATTTTATCAATTCGACATACATTCTTTAATGAAATTATTCCATCACTAGACATATTGCTTTTTATTTAATATTAGCATTTTATTTTTACGATCCTTATAAATTTTCGTTTCTACGAAGCTCTGCGTCTATTTGAACGTCATAGTGCATCCGTTTCCGTTCTGCCATTATTGTTTCTTTCTCTTGTCAGACTGCGCAGGCAGGTTAGTAAACTTAATATTATTCATCGTTTAATTATAAAACAGTATTCTAAAGTTTAATAAATAGACATTTATTTACTTAGATCCAGTTTAAGTGCTCTTTTGGTGTTTTTTTTTATTTGTTATGTGTCAAAATTCACCGTCATATTTTGTCAAGACCACGCCGTCAATGAACGTGTTTTTGCAGGAATTTCAAGATGCAGTTACACATCCGAGGACAATCTACGCACGTCTTGGACGTTCATGGACAAGAAACAATTGCACAGATCAAGGTAATTCTTTTTGTAAAATCAATACTGATTTCCCTTTTCAACATTATAGTAAGTATGAGGTAACCTATCTTTTCGGCGATCTTAAAGGTTTTAATGATCAAATTTCTTTAGATCATCGCATCGCATACGTCGTCAATGTTTTAATCAATACAGTCTTTTGTTATCAATGAAATCCCCTAATTATTATCTATTAGTACTGCCGCTACTTGGATGAGGTAGGTTGTGCGAAAATTCTTCTGCGCAAAGTTGAGACAACATTGAAACTTTAATCAAATGAAATAAAAAGCATTAGATCTAAATATTCTTAGTATTTTTTACATTTATTTTAGCCCAATATCAATGTCACCCTATTTTTTTTCTTAAAATTATAACATAAATAAAACTATTCTTGTTATTACTCTTATAAACACTCTTTTCTGCCAATACATGATCAATATTAAATTAATTTTCAGGAGCGAATTCGCACACTTGCTGCAGTTGGAGATGAAGACCTAACTCTGTCTCTATGTGGTGCACCACTTGATGATGCCACCCTTGTGTCAGACTTATCATCAGCTGAGTTGGACCTAACAATCCCACTGCTTGGTGGTAAAGTGCATGGATCCTTGGCTCGTGCCGGTAAGTGATCTTTAAAAAAAATTCTATGACATTTCATTGAGATCATGAAATATGCAACCATACAATTTCAATATCAGTCAGCAACATTAAGGGGTTGCTGGTTCTTCAGTGACCTGGGCTGGCTGGAGGTATCCAAGTCCCTGTCTGTGCACAAAATACATTCTAGTTGTGGAGTTGTGGAAAAGTAGCCCCATACTACTTCTATGTCACTATCAATAATGTGATGTCAATAGCATCTCATAGCATTGGTGAACATATGAGTTAAATTGAGGACAAATTTAAAATTTTCTTTTCAATTTAACTCATATGTACAATTAATCAGTGAGAAGATTAAAGGAGACTGAAGAGAACTATCTGTTCTTTAATAAGGTTACCTACCAACTGTGAATGGCTTGTTTTGATGTACTATTACTTAAAACAACTGACCCGGTAAATTTTGTTCAGCTTTGGAATTGTTATGTTAATATGTTGTGCTACCTTGTGAGCTGTGTTACTTGCTAGATATGTTACACTCTGATCGATTCCCGTCATAAAAGCACCTTGATGAGGATATATAAATTATAAATTCATGGTAGTTATCTCTCAAAGTTATAAACTCATAGTAGTTACTTGTATATTGTAGTATACTTGTATATTATAAACTCATAGTAATTACTTGTGTTGTAAAGGCTAAGAAATAACAAATTTTATATAAATTGACCTTTCAGCTCCTTAAAGAATGATAAATATGAGAAGTGCACAAATAAAATTAAAAATAATTTCTATATAGAAATAAACACTGAATTAACTTAACTGTAATTATCTTACACAATGCCACAGACATACTTTGCATAGATACTTACTATTTAATAAAAGGATACTGTATTATAGCAATTAGTTAGAAACAGTAAGGTTAAGAATGATAAGAGTTTATTTCAAGATTTACCCTTGTAAAAATGTAGAAAACTTGGGACTGTAATTAATGTGTAATTTTTGTATTACATGTCAAGGTGGTGTCTGTATGATTTACAAGTAAATTGTGTTGTATGTCTTGTGTAACATTACATAAAGGACAAGTGGTCATTACCATTTAGCAATATTTCTGTACCATTTGTGACTAAGAAATATATTTTTTTCTTCAATTTTTAGGTAAGGTCAAAGGGCAGACACCCAAAGTAGAGAAACAACAGAAGAAAAAAAAGAAGACAGGCCGTGCCAAGCGTAGGATCCAATACAACAGAAGGTAATATTCCTTTACAGTGTACAGAGCAATGTCATAATAAGTAGCCGATATGTCTTTAGCGGGTAAAAGGTATATGTAAATACTTGAATATGCCTTTGCAATTTTATTTTTTACATAATTAAAATTTAACTTTAACTTTTCCACATCAAATTCACACATTTCCTTGACAATTTGATAAATAAACATCCAAATTTTATTAGTAAAACTTTGGTTTTTAAAATTAGGATGATTTGAAGTAAAAAAAAGATGTTTGTTCCTGTTCCTGTGTTTTTTAACAACAAACATATTTGAATTCTTCTGATAATTGATGTCAATTTGTAGCTTTCATCATGGCACTATTTTATTCATTATAAAAAACCTTTGACTAATGGACAGTGTTCTTAAATTTGTTGACTAATGTTTTTAGGTCACCCATAGTTATAATTATTCCTCCAATTAATTATATATGGCTTGGGAAGGAATCAGAAATAAAAGTATGTTTGCAGCAACGACCTTGTCATTCACATGTGTCACTTAATACCCAGAAGATTAAAATTATAATAAACATATAGTTTAAAAATCAGTCAATTCATTTGATTTCTAATAAATTTTTTTCTAATTCGTTTTTAACTTCATGTCTGTTAACATTTGTCATTTGTTTCAGATTTGTCAATGTTGTTCAAACCTTCGGCCGTCGCCGTGGACCCAACTCCAACTCTTAGATTTATTCTTTGTAAATAAAATGCAAATATAACATCTTCTGCAACCAATGTAGTTTGATTGCGAATAAGCCTTGAAAATAAATATATACACTATAGTTATTACAATATACCAAGTACATTTTGTCAGCTAATTAAAATGAAATTCAAAATACTAAAAACTTATGAAAAGAATTCAATAAGATTTCGTGAATCATTAATATCATTGTATTTACAACTATAAAAATGGGACTGCTATTTTCTAGAGACTAAAACGAATATAAAAATGTGTGAAACTAAAACAATCAAGTATATTTGTGAGTTAGTCGTAGAAATTAAAAGTGTATGGCTTACTATATTCGTCGCCCGATTAAAATTAGATTGATTATACGCACCTTTGTAGGTGCCATAGAGTAATCTATGATCCGTAATAGAATTTAAATATGAACTCGCCGTTTTAACTTACTGGATACTTTGAATTAAAATTAAACTGCGTTGTGTGAGATTCCAAGAGGAAACTATTTTCACATCACAACTAAAACATTCTAAATTTGTGAGTTGTTGATTAAGGGTAAAGAAATATTAGGGTTAAAACAACTATTACTAATGTAATATTTGTAATTATTATTATACATATAAAAATGTAACTGGTTTCAGTCTACATGGAAGATATTTGAGAAAAACTATTATTCGATTTGATTTGGGTGCGGTTTTCACTAATGTATTGTGGTAAGCTTCACTTTTAACATGTTTTTGTTTTTTTTATAAAAAAGTTATATCAATTTAAAGAACCATGTCAAACATTTGTTCGATAAAAATGCTATAAAATAGAGTACTATTGTATTAATTATTACTGTTAAGTAAGTAAATATCATTTCGTTTAAGTAAACTTACAGGTGAAACCGCAGGGTACAGATAGTTATTTAAATAAAAACCAATACATCGATTCGAGCTTGGACAGAGCTTCTGCACATGACTAAGTCACGAAATATAATGACTGGTTAGAGGTGGGCAGAGCGCGCTTAGCCTCAACCTCGTAACTAAGATCGAGGGCTCCTTCGGGACGTTACTGTATTTATATAACCGGATTGGAAGGCCCCCGATAGGTCGCTTCGGTGGACGCTCCATATGTGACGGTCGGTGACTGCTCAAGAAGTTTTCGGGTGGGTTAGGTTAGGTTAATCATACACCATCCATCAGACCTCGCAAGCACGACAACCACGGGTATGGTCCGATTACCACGTAAGCTATATAGAAAACACGTGAACTGGCCAAGCAATATGTGTATAATATGTTAGCCTAAATTCGAAGTAGTCAGGAAATTTTAAATCCATCTAAGGGCAAGCTTACAGGAAAACTTACATATGCCCATGTTTTCCAAACAAAAAAAAATATGACATTTTTTTTGTGTGATCACGATACTATGCCAAGGATTCCTCATCTGAAAATTAAAAAGGTTAAAGAAAAAAAAACAAAGTAAACAACAAGTGTTATATTTTATTATAAATTTACACTATCGATAGGAGCTATAAAAAACATACCCTCTCTTACATCAATGTAACGTCATCGCCCAAGAGTAATGGAAATCGTTCCATACGGCGCTGTGGCATACACAATTTCATACAGAAAAATCATAGTCACTATAAATTAATAAATAATTTAAATTAAAACTCCTAAGTCTATATCAACAATTCTACCGACAAAATTGCAAATGTACAAATAGGCCGTACATTATTTTCGTTCTATAATTACAACCATAATACATTACATAAATTACTTACCAACAATCTGAAAGTTATTTCAGATCGTTGGAAATTAACATTATTCCATTTGAACTATAATATATTTTTAGTATAATTATAGTTAAAATTGTAACACGTATTGACTTTTTAAGTGAAAGGAAAAAAACATAGATATGTTTTTAGGAGGTTATGAATGTTGTTTTGCTACAAGTTGAAGGTATAGTTGATATAGAAATACGATTTAAATAAACTGTAAATAGACCAATCTTTTGGACAATAGTTATTATATTATAAAAGCATTGGATCCTCAAAATCCTTCCTGCTGAACACATTTAATCGACTTAAATGGTGAACAAAATGAAATAATTTATTATGACATAATAAACTGATGACTATGATTTCTTATTCATGATTAAAATAATCTACTACACTCACCACAGCCACAGATGTACTTCTTAAATCTATGAGTTATGAAATATTTAGGACAAGGAAACAACATTCCAGAAAAATTGTAAAACAAATACAATGGGCATTCGGAACTTCAATTTTTATATTATCGGTACGTATAGTTTGTTCCAAATCAAGATGGAAAGAGTGAAATTATAGCTAATGTGAGAAAAAGTTGTTTTTCGAAAATATTTTGAAATATACGAATTTTAGCGTAAAAGGCAAAGGTTTACCGTTTGTTTACAAACTTTCCATATTGATTTGGAACAAACTATACATGAACTAACTTTCATTTATACCCCGAAGTACGTATCACTACACAATAAGGCACGAACATTTATAACAATTACCTATGCAATAACTTAAGTAAGAATAGTCTTATATATATGGATTACATATACAAATATATGATAATAATAAAAATCGATTAATAAAAAATCGTCTCTTAATGTAGCACCATGAAGGCACAAAATGGCGGAAGGCGTATCACGCAACAGAGTAAGTATGAAGTTGCATTGTGTTTCAATAAAAATAACGATACCGCCAAATTTAAGTTCCGGCAATATCTAGAGCTGGACGATTCAATTTTATTAGGATCTACTTTAGTGCGCCGTCATTCGATTCATAACAAAGCGTTCTTTATGTAACTCGATTCCGTCTTAAATTGAATCATCGCGGATCGCATCAATAAAGAAATTAGCCAAGAGTCAGTGACTTGATATCTCTCACCTCGAATCTCTTCTCTTAAATTAATAATATTTGAAAATAATAACGCACAGATGAATGATTTTTGCGATATCGATAATAATGAGAAGCATTTGAGAGATAAAATTAAACATTAACACAAAAATTAAATCGTGCATCCCTAATGAACGGTTATAGCATAATATATATTAATTATAATTTGGCATCAAATCGTTCTGTCGCAAACGATTTCGTCATATATCGACAATTTAATATTTCGAGTCTTTGTACTTACAACCACTAAATCTATTTTTAAATGCATTTTTTTCTTTTCACAGAGTTATCAAAAGATAACCAATCATTTGCAACTAGTTAAAAATTGACAGTGGGGAAAGTTTCCACTTTTTGATATTATGCTTTTTTATTCATTCGTAATACATATATCCTATGGTAAATGTTATTTAAAATATGACTTTATAAATTTAAGTTATTCGATATTTATAATATTAGCACCTGACCAATTTATATCAATATGATATTTGATATAAGTGATGTAACATTTTAAAAATGATTGCAATAACCATATCTATAACAATTTAAATAAGTCTATCAAATATTAAATATTTCAGTAAATGTTTAAAAATGTACAAAAACTGCTTATCCATTATCCAAAAAGTCGAAATAAATTACGTTAATTTAGGTTTTAAGTACAAATTTCTGTAATGTAAAGAGTAAGGAAATTTCTCAGATCTATAAGTACGATGGCTTACTAACTTTTCAATTGAAAAAGATTCATCGGCAGTGAATTCATTAAATATGACGTACCTCGAAAACGTATAGAACATTAATTTATGCATTATGTTTGTATTTACGCAGTCTCTATTTATCATATTTGGATTCTACAATGCAAAGAATTCAATACCCTGTCACTATGAACATTTTTTTCTCAGGTATACTTCTCTGATCGAATTATTTTTAATTGAATTTGACATAATGTTCTTTCTTATATTAATTTATACGCAGACACGTTATCCACTTATCGAGTCGATTGACTCCAGTTTACCGAACGGTATTTAAGTCTCTTAATTTATTAAAATTAAAAAATCAGACTTTTGGCGGCGTTGTGAGCTTGTTGCGCGACTTCTCCCACCGACTGACGTAGTCCACCGGATAGCACATCATAGCAGAGAACAGAAGGAATGCGCCCGATACGTAGAACGACGTATCGAACCCATCTGTCATATCTCTCAGGATACCTGTTAAAAAGACAAGATTTTAGTATCGTTATTAAAATAATTCCTTCCAGTGGATTCCCGCACTATTGACCACATCATCGGTTCATCTTGTGGGAGGCCTACCTATGCTGCGTCAAGCTGTATGTGGAGCTACATTCTAGAACTTTTCGCCATCCGTTCTGCGAGCAAGGTGTCTCGAGTATGAATTAAATAGTTCTTGGAAAACCTTAATAGCTAGTTCTCCAGCTCCTCTTCATAACTCAGCTGTAATCCCGTCATCACGGGTACCGGACCTTGTTGTTATTCAGTTGTTTGAGCCCCATACTAATCTCGTCGAGACTGACATCCGGGGTATCTTTGGTGTAATGTCGTGTCAATCTCACTGAAGAACTACGGTTTGGAGGAAACAACAAATATGTATGAACACATCATACATACTGAAAAATGTACATAGAAGTTCGTTTATGTAACGACGTTCAAATTTAGAGGCGGGAAAGCATTCAATGACCCGCAGGAGTTCGTGTGGGAACGTTGGCTCGTTGCATAAATAGCCCGGCGCCAACTGTTATGCAATTCGTGAAAAGCGTTACGACATTATCACAATACTAGTTCGAATCAGATCCGACTAGTACCATCGCAATATAAAATCTCAACGGGATCGTAGATATCTTTTTTTTAAGAACTTAATTTACAACAACACAGGCCAGTTTGTCTTAGTCTACTTTAAAAATGAGAAAATTAAATCTATCTAATCTAAATGTACTTTGAATACTCGTAACCCTACTGATATTATGATAGGGATGTTTGTTACTCTTTCATTCTAAAACTACTGCATGCATTTTAATGAAACTTTACAATAATATAGCTTATACATCAGAATAACATATAGGCTATAATTTATAAAGTTATTGTGTGAATTGTCCAAAATGTAACGATGAAAGAAAAAAATCCGCCATATGCGAGTTATTCTGGTGTGCGTTGCAAAAACCGTTACAGTTACACGTATATATTGTATAATAGATATGTTTATCTTCAATAGTCCTACAAAAAATCCCACGACAGCATATATATCACATCACGCACAAGTAATCGAACGAATAGAGAATAGAAGAAAAATAATAAATGAATGAACAAAAAAGTATTAAGGACGACAACTTACCGCCAATAGGAACACTGAGCAGGGCTCCCAATCCTTGGAAGAGAAGGAACAGACCGAAACAGTTCGTTAGCTGCTCCAGGCCAATGTATTCAACGACCAGAATGGAACGCAGAGACGAAAAGCATGCTGTAAAATACAAAATAAATAATAATTTAGCATTTAGTAGCGGTAAATACTATATTATATATTGATGACATGGTACAATGAAGTTTATAATAGAAATCAAATTAGATCTGAGATCGATTCCGTAGTAAAACAAGTTTAGAAATCTTATGAAGTCAAGTATTTAATTACATTTTTATATTAACTTAAGTTTTAATTTTCGATCTCTTATTAATAGGCAGCGAGGACCAGGGGTTAGCGTACCCCTGGACCTTATGGGACTGTAATGGACCCTGTACCCGGGGTCCATTTGGAATAAATGAAAAGTAAATAAATACTTTTCATTTATTCAGCAGAATAATCTTCATTTTATTTTTACTATTTACCGTATTATAAATTATTCACTTAACGTTTAATAACTGGTTAAAATAAATAGTTATTTTAAACTCACCAACTGCAAGTCCGAATATGACACAGTAAGTGAACTGGTAGGCGCTGTCGTAGCAGAGTCCGCTGACCATGGTGGCGATACCACCGGCCGATAGCGCGATGTTGTTCAGCCACAGCGGGGAGATCCTCGGCATCGACGACACCAGCCCGCACGCGATACGGCCTACGATGTTAGCGATTCCAATAACTGATACCAGCATCACGCTCGTATCCACACTCAGTCCGTTCTCTTCTCCGCGTTTCTTAATATACGCGTACGGTACGAAAAATCCGAGCATAGTAAAGAAACCACTGATGGCTAAAATTATAAACGTCGGTGACCTAAACAGGCTCACGTCCAACATAGTCGCTAGGGCTCTTCTGACCGCTTCCGGGCAGAGACTACACTTTCCAGATTCATCTTCTTGCACGTCCTCCTGTGTTGGTAAATGAGTGACGGCCAAGTGGTAGCCTAGCGAAGTGCGGGAAGTATATTGCGGTAGTCGCGCGAGACTTGCTCCAAAAAATATGTCATCACGGTACAGCGGTCTGGCCACTAAGTCTGCGTGGGATCGCCGCGGTCTAGCATCCCTCGGTACGACTTTGATCGGAGCAGCGATTAATGGTTCGGCGTTATCGATGTTGCTGTTAGAATCTTCCTGTTCGTCCTTCTCGGCTACAGTTGCCGTGATGAACATGGGTTTATTCAAGTTCTTCAAAGTTCCAGCGGTAGCGGATGATCGTCTCCCGAGGTGAGAATTGCTACCTTTGAAGATTTCTTCGGCGGTGGGGTATCGTGTGTTGTTGGCGACACCCATCCAAGTGTGGGGGCTCACTTTGTTGGTGAATCTCATTTCTGGGGGCATTGAGATGCCCGAGTCCAGTTTGCTGTGCAGCTTGATCATGGAATTGAGTTTCTCGACGGCCTCCTCGTGGCGGCGTGCAGTGTCCTCCTCCTCGGTCTGATCCGCGAGTGTCACTCGCACGGGCTTGATGGGTCGGAACAGCGCGCCGAAAATCACGCAGAGCAAAATGAATCCTGCGACAGAATAATATACATTTTAATATTTTATTGTATATGCACTATACTGTGCTCGTATTGTTAAATTAGTAAAAAAAATTGGTGCTTAAATAATCATGCTCATTAACTGTCCATTCTAATAAAAATTATTGTCACTTTAAATGTGATATTTCCTCTATGCACAAAACTTAACAAACATTACGAGAGTTTTCTTCGTGAAATCTTAAATATATATAAAGTTCAAAAGCAATTATTCTTAAAATTGTTTAAATTTTTTATATTAGTGACCAAATTATTAGATTAAAGTAAATTAACGCACATTAAATACTAGTTTTCTTTAAGAAATATGACTACAAATTATGCAATTTATTGTAATGATTTTAAAGTTTTGTAAAAAAAATTATTATAATGTATAAATTGTAAAATCATTGTGTCGAGTCTGAGACAGATGTTCAGATAACCGCTTCCGGCGCGGCCGACCTCGCTCATAATGTGGTCTACAATACATAAGTGATCAGTACATTGAAAATTATGTGCGCAAAAGTAATATTTATTTAAAGTTCTTTTGGTAGCCGCAATGTGGATAAACGCTACTATGTGCGGCTACGATCATGAAACTACTAATTTTCAGAATATTGGACAAATAAATGTATAGATCTCCCGCGAATCTTATAATTTTGAAGGAAAATATTTCATAATCTGTGAAATCAATTTGTTTTCCTTGATTTGTTGTTTCATTTTTTTTAATTAGCGACATTTATGATGATTTAGAAATGAAAAATATACTTCGTTTGAGACATAACATCGTACAAATCATTCCTCGGATAACTTAGTAAAACTCTAATAGAAGAACAAGGTAATGAGTTGGAGATGCGTTGCCTCTTTAATAAACAGAGCAGGGCATAAACAGAAAAAAAGGATACGTTCCTTTCATTTCCAATCCCTTCCTTGTCAAATCATCTTCTTTCCTTGTCAAAAACAGATGGGAAAGGGAAGAAGAGTAAAATTAGGCATCCGAGAATTCAATCATCAGACAAAACGCATATTCATGTCTGACTTATGTGAGGTCGTGGTAATTTACCGATCGAGTCAGGCCATTGGTGCAACAGATGTTGTTGTTCTACCACTGTTAAAAACTAACTTAATAGTAACAATTTATCATTCCTATGTCCACTTCCATATTAATTGTGATACATAATATGAATATCTTCGAACTAAGTATGACGCCATGATTGTTAATTTCGACAGTGACAATCTTTTAGCGATTAAGAAAAATCTTAAAAGTCCAGTAAGATTATCTGATAAGGTAAAAAGTGTCCAATATTAGCACTGAAGTGTTCAAAATATAAATGACGCATGTTGTAAATGCCAAGAAATACACTTGAAAATAAAAGTCGATGTGCCTGTGTATGTTTATAAGGGTGTAGACTCCGAAACGACTGGAAGCAGATCATCATAATCAACAAAAATCATAATTTAAGCGTGTTTAGTTTAGTTATTTAGGTTAGAATGTTTGTAACGAACGGGGATAGTTATCATCCATTTGTATCTCATTTCTCTTAAAAATGAACAAATATATAGTACGTGAAACTTACCAGAATGTATAACCATAGTCAATCTCCAGCCGTATTTCTCGATGACCATGTTGGTGAGAGGTGCGAAGATGAAGGTACCGACGCCCGAGCCGCAGAGCGCCAGCCCGGTGGCGAGCGCGCGCCACCTCTCGAAGTAGAACCCGACCGTCAGCACCGCCGGCATATAGATCATGCAGAACCCGATACCTGACGGACAAAAATATGCATTTTTTATAGTAGGTGGCAAAAAACAGGAGGATCGCTACCCTAGCCATCTACAAGCCAATGAGTTCCAGATGAGACTACTTTTAATGTACAGTGTGGAAGGGATAAACAGAAAAAGGATATTTCTTATCCCATCTCCCATCAAATCTTCATCCCTTTCCCTGCCTTTCCTTATTAGAAATGGATAGGACTTCTATGACGCACAGGTCATTTTCTATATAATGAGAAAGATTTGTTAATGGTTAATTTTAAAATTAAGAGTCTACAAAAGAAACAGTGAGAAAAAGAACACCCACCTCCTAGAAGACCAAAGACTAGATAAAGATATTCGACGCTCGTCGCAAAGTACGACAAGGCAAATGCAATGCTCGACATCACGCTGCCCACAATGGTTACAATCCTGAACCCATATCTGGAATAAAGAAAAAAGTTTATGAATTTGTTTCTCTATTTATTGATTTTCTCTTGATACATGTAATAGAAATTTATTTATTTACTGAATAACTTCTGAAATTTTTTGAAAAGCTGTAGGGAAAGTTTTTCATAAGTATGTATATTTTTCTTTGTGGTCGAAAGCAATAACAGTTGGTAGGGCTTGAGATTTTTTTTTTGGCATCGAAATGTATACTCCAAAAGAAAGAAAACAAATGGTGTTTTTTTATGGTAGCAGGTGGCAAACGAGCAAGCGGATCACCAGGTGTTTAGTGAAAGCTACCAAGCAACAAGCACAAGAAAGCTACATAACAACAAACAAATGTGTTGCAGATGTGTTGCATATGCGTTGCCTACCTTTAATGGAGAAGAGGGCAAAGACAGGAATATCCTCTTCCCGTTCCCATCCATCCTTATGAGGAAAGGGTGGGAAGGGGAAGAGGACTGAAATTAGGCCCCCGGAACCTCACTCATCAGACGAAACGCAGAGTACTTCTACTTCACGCCTGTTTTCTGTGAGTATTCGTGGTATTTCACCGGTCGAGCCGGCCCATTCGTGTAACAGATGTTGTTGTTGCGGCCTCTACCACTATTAAAACTGCGTGGTACTGTGTACTGTCATAATATATCTTTTTTAAGACAATGGAGTAATTGAAATGATATAATAGATTACCCACAGCTAATTAAAAAACTAATCTTACTTGTTAGCAAGCGCCGACACGAAAGGTCCAGAGAGAAGATAAAATCCGGTCAGAATGGAAATCACAGGCGCTACTGCACCTTCGCTCACCTGTTAAAGAAAAAACGACGTTAGTGTCTACTTTTTTATCAATAATATACTTTTTTAATCCTTTATTAGTAAGAATTTTAACAAGGTAATATAAAATTTGTAATGTTATGTGTGTGCGTGCTGCTCATTTGTGCTCATCAAATGTAACTCGAATGAGCTCTAAAGCTCTAAAGCTAAGATGTCTTAATACGATTATAAACAAAGACCTGATCTATACTAATATTATCAATGCAAAAGTTTGGATGTATGGATGTTTGTAACTCTTTCACGCAAAAAGGCTGATCGGATCTGGATGAAATTTCACACAGAAATAAATTATAGTTTGGAATAGCACATGGCTACTTATTATACCGGAAAGATGTACGGTTCCCGTGGGACATATTTTTTGTTTTTTATCTACATATATAAAAGGCGATCTGTGTATGTATGTACATTTGTTCCCATAGATTACGAAATGGCTATCCGGGCGTAGTGAGGGGATCACCAGTGTTAAATAATTCCCATGTTATCTGTCATTAAATAGAGAGTCTAGTTCGTAGTCTAGTCTAGTCGCTAGACGATGAACTGTTACTACTACGGAAGTAACAGTTCATCGTCTAGTGATAGTGCTTTGAAAGCAAAGAGAATTTTTGAATTACGGTTATCTTAGTTTTGCTTAATTTAACTTTATAATAATACAATTTAATTCACATGCATCGTTTAACTTATAAGTCAATTTGTCGATTTAGTTATGAAATTTCGGGACAGTTCTCTTTTTACACATATAAATTTATCAAATGTTATTTGTACAAATAGAAAACACTTAACAGTTAAAGTGACGTACAGTTACTACCGATACCGATGAACCTTGTAACTCTTTCTATGAAAGTGTAGAATTGAATGAATAATTATAATTAAAAACGTAACGTTTTAATTTAATACTTTTAAAACAGTAATGTTTTATTTAAATTCGCCCAAAACTTTGATTTTTATCGTTTTATTTAAATAAAGTTTTATCTCTTCTATATCAGTTAACTTGTTAAAACAATATTTAACGTATATTTTTTATACAAACACTACTTAAAAGTACCATTGAAATGGCATTAATGCGACCTAGTCTTCAATCAACACGCCAATCTCGACGCAAAGATAAGACCAAGTTACCTATTTGTTATGTATATGTATGAAAATGATCCTTGAGTCGATTTAAGTAATTCCAAAAGCTAGTTACGGTATACCGTAGCACAACAAAAACCTCGAGGCGTCTAGACAGTCCTTATCTGTCGGTGTCGGTGGTCATTTTATTTACTTTTACCAGTGCGTTTACATCGGTAGCTAGTAGCTATAGCTAGGTCACTCGCCGACCGTTTGCCTAACGGCACACACATCATTTGAGCAACACGTAATATATTTAACGCATAAGACCCTTAGTAATCGTGCACATAACCATTTATTGCTGTACTAAGCTTGATTTTTCATTAAATGTTTTCCTAAACATAGTTCATCATCTCCTTGTCCTTTTCATACGTTACGTGGGGTCGGCACAGTTTTAGCTACAGTTTTTACGGTCTGCCGCCTGCCTGACGCCAACTATTCTCGGGAATAAATAGTTTTTTTAAAATCTATATTCATAATTGGAAATGAACTTCGATACAGCAACAAAAATTAAAATAAACAACTGAAAATGTTCTGTAGTAAAAATTCAGAGTCGAGCCATTTCGCAACGTTCGGATACTTTGTTTAAAGCATATTTTATTTTAGACAGATTTGGCACATTTCCAAAAGAATCCATTGTGACTATCCTAACTGAACACGTCTATTTTAATCAATCTATTGCAAACGCGTGAATTAGTGCAGTTGTACTGAAATCGGTACGTTCATCTTTATATATTGGTTGTTGAAAATGTTTGGGCTAACCAAAGTTAACCTCTAGTTACATATCAATAAAATTGAAGTGTCTGTATGTAATATCAACATAAAATGTCCATACTCAATAAACATGATGTATATATTAATACTAATTAAAAAAAGACAATTTTTAAAAGGTTGATAGTAACCCTGTTGGTGCTTTGCTTACTAGAGTGGCGCGGTGACCCACAGTGGGACTTAGCCTACGACAACAAGAATCTCAACTTTCTTTGAACTCGCGCCATCTCAGTTTCGAATTTGAAGTTAAAGCAGGTCCTTCTGAACTTCATCTTTCCTGGGACGGCCGACTCGGCTATTTTCTTAGGATTTTTTTAAAGAACATATTTTTATTTCATTTTATTTTGTAGTAGGTATTCATGACAATAAGTGAATTTTAATATTTTTATACAACCCACAATACTAACCCCAATTAGATTGAAACACATTGGATTCGTTTCGTTTCATTTGCTATGGAAAATGCATTAATGAAGTCTCGTGCCTGGGACCGGACGTTGCCCTCAGATAGGGAGTCACACACGGTGCATTTATTTGTAAGGGCTTACAAACACAATGTTACCCTGTTAGATCCGTATAATATTATGTCATGAATTAGATTTGACATAACAATCAAATAAGAATTAAGCCGAAAGACATTATCATAACTGTAATACTATAGATATCAAGTTATGGAAAATCCTTGCTAGAAGTTAAAAAAAATGAACTATATCTGTGACCTCCCAATTATTTGTATGGTATGGTTTTACGAAATTATTTTTACCGCAAAAGTATAACAGAGGATTTCAAAAAACACGTGATTTTAATTGATATTGTAAGTAGAATATATAACAGCGCCAATAGCCTAATGATTAAGGGTACGGGCTGCGAAACATGCACAACATGGTCGTAGGTTCCGCCATTCGACTATTGTCGTGAACCAAGTTTGAGCTACGTTGGGAATGGTTAAAAAGAAATATTAGTACCGAATTATTTGTTTTCCACAGTTTTGTTTGTTTTATTTCATTGTCTTGTCTCTGTTAGGTTTTCCTTATAAAATACATTTAATACACTCTATTTAAAAATCAAATTTAGAAGGGCGATGTAAGGAGTACCCGTAACCGACGAGCTTGTATGCGTAGATGTATGAATGTAGAAGAAGCGAGAAGGGTGTGCAGGATCGCGCCAAATGGAAATCCATAATCTCTGCCTACCCTTCTGGGTTACGGGCGTGAGCCTATATTTATTTATTTATTTGTTTTAAAATCTACACCATTACATTAATTTCGACCCAAATTTATTGAAGCATTTGGCTATTATTGACAAAAAACCGCACTCACGTGGCGCTAGTGTGCAGCATTGATTTCATAGTATTTTGGCACAACTTAATAACAGTTGACGGTATATGGTTATCGCTAAATAACTCCGTGTATGAAAGTATGACACCAACGGCGTAATTGCGTAATGAGCGTATCGCGACCATCACGGGCTTCTCTGACGTAATATACCTCGGATGTGGTGGCGCATGCGGGCGTGTGGCGCAAGTAATGTTGACAAATTTGAATACGAAACGCGTTCGTTTTGATGACGATATGATATTTGTTTCGATATTTATGATCTTTTTTATTTTAATAGTAACTAACCTAAGTTACGTTTCTTAGGCTATAGAGACATTTTAGTGAATCCATATACGGTGTCTACTTTTGTAATTTATTATTTATATTGTTGACAATGTTTTATAAATATTTTAATTTAGTCACTAACACGGCATTAGCTTTTCAATTAGAGCGCAGGAATTAGGAGTTAGTAAGGATTGTAGTTTGCGGAGATTGGTTCCCCATTTCAATTATGCACATAATTATGCTCTGTAGAATAGATAGATAGTCTGAATCTGGGAGAATACCTTATGTACGCAGAAGCTTAAGTAGTTGCTTATATTCAAAAAGGCCCGCAGTACCAAGTTTGCGAATAGTATGCATTTCCGCGGCGCGGGTGGGGTACTAAAAGGTACTCCTTCCTCCTTCTTATCCTTCGCCCTAATTAAAAAAATGCCCTAGCATGTAATGTGAATACAGTCTGCAATAGAAATTGGTGACATTTTTAATGTATTTTTATTGAAGTGTACTACAACTACACCATACACATGATATAAGGTTTGTAGTCCATACATGTAATACGCAAGAAAAAGCAAAATATAACAGAGTACGACAGAAAAGTTATTTACTGAGAAATAAAAAACGAAACATTATTAACGAAATAATTGTAACCGCAAAATTATTATCCTTTAGAGTGGTTTTGTTCGTGCAACTGAAGAATACAATAACAGGTGAAAACACATCTGCCAGCCTTGGAAACAATTGCTTGAAGGAAAATCGTAAAATGAAGTTTGAACTTTACATTTAAATTAATAATTAGTCCTTACAATTGACAATACTTTACTTTAAAAGAGTACATAATACTTTTTTAGTTTTAAAGGTTTTTCATAGTTTACAAAAAATATATAATTTATGAATATATTGCTTTGTATATTTTTTATATATACATATAAAATTACTAACGAAAATCATAGACTCAAGCGTTAGCCATTAAACGATTCGTTTTAGATTTTAATATTAATAACTATACTATATATTTTATATTATTATAACTATACGTTTTAATGTTTACTATTTTTATATCAAAAGAGGATGCCTAATTTCAGCCATCTTCCCTTTCCCATCCTTGACTAATAAGAATGGGAAGGAGAAGAGGATTGGTCGGGGACGGAATAAATAGAGAAAAGGAAATATCCTGTCTACCCCCTTCTCTGTCCATTAAAGGTAGTCATTGCATCTGCGACTCACGTTTTTGTTGCGGATGCCTATGGGTAGCGATCTCTTACTATCAGGTGAACCGCATGCCACCATGGTTTTATAAAAAAAGTTATATTAAATATAAACTGCGGTGTCTATGTAACTTAATTTTGTTTACATCCTCATTGGGTTGTTATTAAATACTTCTCTTGTAGACTAAACAAATTTTACGGACCGGATATGATCGGACCACTTATACCCCTTAATTTTATTTATGATTTATCTTTAGTAGGGTTAGAACGCTATTGTAAATATTTCATTTCAGCTGTATACCTATACAGCTGAAATAAATATCTCGTCACCTACGAGGAACCTAAATATGCAAAACATTTAAGTTTAGCAAATGTACATATATACTTATAATTATAGTTGTGGTAGTAAGATGTGTATTTATAATCCATGTATACGGTAGTGTCATTAGATTTAATTTTAATTTTATCACTATAAAATGTTAGTGCATAAGTTAGTATAAGGAACAATGGGACTGGCATGTCCTTTAAGACAAAAGTCCCGAATAAATAAAGAAAAAAAAATATTTCATAGGATAATTTTATGCGACCCCAATATATTTATTCAATTTTATGCTCTATAAAGATATTTTATGCTATACTAATTTGCTCTGCAATCTGTGGGCGACTGCCCAAACTTCATTTGCAGTTTGTGACAACTTCCAACTTACTAATTTATTTTCATAAATGATACATATTTTATTACGTTTAGACTAACACTTTTTAACATTGACCTCGAGAACTGAATATTCGTCACAGAGATAGTATATTGGATACAATGCTATATTAGTTTTACATGCTTTAAAAATAATCTCAAATATGTAACGTACAGCACAGTTATTAAAAGCTTAATTGAATTAGTCAAAAATATATTTTTTTGTTGAATGACACAGGGACTTCTACCCACACCAACTCTGCTGTCGTGATGATATGTCAAAATACTTGATCATTGTGTCGAACGGCTAATAAATGTCTTTGAAATCATATTTTTTTTAAATTAAATAAAAATCTAGACCAAAGACTGCTCCTAATCGAGTCTATGAAGTCAAGTGTAAACGAGTCGAGTTAACAACTTTACAGTAACTCGTTAATTAATCATCGCTTCGCAGTGACCCACATTTTACCTGTCTTGGACAGTTGGCACGTGAACGCGACAGTCGCGTCAATCGTCACAGTGATAGTCAAAATTAAAGCTAAACACGAAAATTATACTATGTGTACTGGTCATTGCCCGCCATAGATAATCGTGGTGTTTTTAAAGCGTAGTATATCTTACTAAAGTCAAAAGCAATTTCAATATTCTGCCAATTTAATTTGAAGCAACGGCAATAAAAATAACCTTTCAAGAATGAATATCAATAATTGAGTTATCAGAGGTAAAACAATTTTATGTTATCAGAAGATGCTTTTGGCAAGTCTTATTGAGATCGACATGACAGGCGATGTGACCATTGCTATCGAGGTCAATGTTACGATATTTATCGTATATAAAAATGTATAAACTGTCAGAAAAAAAATTAGTGCGAGTTGCCCAGGATCCGATACGTGATCTCAAAGTTTCTACATATACAATCAGACCGGTAATGACAAAATGTGAAATTTCAAAATAAAAAATAAATATTGTATTTGGTTTCGTTATAGTGAGTCAAGAAGTGAAGTTCTAACAGTCATGATTACATTAGTATAATAGATCCATTAAGTCACTAAATAGTTCGGATATATTCGCGTCTTGCGGCGTACGGACAGAAATTGCCACCGACATTGTAACCTCCTAGACGGCCTCTTTGTGTACTGATATTCATTGCCGGAACATGAATCAATTAACGCTTAGCGGCATCGGACTTTTTTACTCGGACTTTAATTATTAAAAATTGTTGCTTTAACACATAGTTCACAACTTATAGATCCTAAATAAGATATTCTCAGGATCAAGGTCGTCGAATATAAAAAAATGAATGTAAATTACATCAAAATTTAAACATATTTGGTTTTGTATTTTAACTAACTTGATTGGTTTAAAATGGGATTCAATTTCATTGGTTATCATGAAGTCGTATCTCCTCTACTAGTTTGACCCTGTGTAGATTTTGTTATAAACAAAAATTTTACCGACATCGAGCGCAATGATGCGCGCAAGTCGATGTCCAATTATAATTGATCTACTCCGTCTCTCTTTCCGGAGCATATGCAAACCAGAAAGTATGTATTTGAATGTTTGGGTACGGACCTCAATATAGTGGTAACTTATTTACGTTCTTAAAATGGAGGCATGGCAGTGACGCATGCTAGACGAGGCGGCGAGGGTGTGGTTTCATATCTTTGCATTTTAAAAATAGAATGCGCGTAAGATGGCGACACTGAATGTTCCGTACATAGAAATAATTAAACTAAAATTATTCTAGTTCGCGATTACTTTATAAGTAGGGAAAGTGACAATTAATATATCTAAAATGAATTAAATTTAGGTAAGCCTTTCACAATGTATTTTCTGTATTTTATAGTTGTAATCAAAATGTACATTGAAGATCTAGATTAAAAAATGCACAGGATGTGAGGGTCCAGGGCGATCTAATGCATAACTACATTTTATTTTAAAAAAATAAGTAAGCAATTCAGACTCAATTTATGTAAAACAAGATACATTTGTGTGACTGGCGAGTGTGGTCGGCTACACGCTCGCTACTAACAAATTTTAGCATATTTATTATATGCGAAAAGTCGTTGTTACACGTATTTCGTTATAAATAATGTAGTGTCTGTATCCTGCTCGACTAGTGTAATAATGAATTTCCGTTTCACGTGATATTATCGTATAACAAGGTCATAAAACTGGATTAATTATTAAAAATAAAAACCACAAGGCATATAGAATTTATTAAACATCAGCAAGATTAAAGAATAGGATTTCATAAATATATGTTATTTAGCAATGTCCTTTAAATGTAATGTCACCGACCGATTGTAAACGTCGTCAGTTTGTAATCGGACAAAGCATATTATAAACTGCAACAAATTGCGAATTGAACCAATCTTTCATAATTTGACTTGTCATTTAACAGTTTATAAACTGTGACGATAAATAGTCAAATTGTAACCTGATAACATGCTTGCGTTACTACGTTAAAGTTTAAGTAATGGTAAATTAATACCATACTTTACCATATTTTCCACTTTGTGTAAAAATATGATAAAAATATCTTTCCTAAAGGTTATAAACTTTGTGTAAAATTGTGTATAGTTGTAAATATTAATTACACATTCATAGTATACTTTACACATTTGCTGTCTTGTACTGAGCTGCTTGATAAAATAAAACATACCAGATGTTGCCTTCATACTATGAATCTATTTCATATCGGCCGTTTTAGCGTCCTTCTAGGTTATTATGTCAATAGTAAGGTTATAGTAGTAGTAATGTATAATAATTATATTTTTGTTTGTTTTAAGTAATAAAACAACTAATGTTTCTAAACTGCTGGTGAACTTACAAACTAGTCTACTTTATATAAGTCTTAAAGTCTTTTTTATTTTGTGTGATTATAAACATTAAAATAAGCACTTGCAAAAAATTACTTTACACTTACATTAAACTCCTTTTGTATCCCCGGCAGCAAGAGTCCGTTGCAGAAGATGATGCCATCGACGATAACGTTGCACATAAAGGAAGCCGCTACCACCACCCAGCCCCAGCCGCCATCTGGCGGCACGACCTGGCAAATGAAAATATAATTACATTGTTTACTGTCACTTTTTTATAATCAATAAACTAGCGCTTGACCATAATCCTACATGGTGTTAAGTTGTAACGTGGTCAAAAGATGGTACGCCAGAGTTTCGTAAGGGCCTTTGCACACAATCTTTTTTTTGTGCGCGCTGATGACGCGCGTTGAAAGCGATAAGGACGCATAGCGAACGCGAGACCGTCAACGCGTTGTGACTTTTACATCGTTTACACGATCCTCGCGCTTTTGTATTGTTACAAAACACACGCAGAGAACGCAGCCATTAATAACGCGCGTCGTCAGCGCGCACATAAAACGTTGTGTGAGGGCCCAGTCATAAGTAACGTCATAGTTGGACGGAAATGCAGACGTAGATAACTTGTTCTAATCCTTTGTCGTACGCACAAGGAACGAAGATTCAAATCGCTTCGCTTCGCTCTGTATTAATTATAGGAAAACTCTGAAATAACTCAATCGATTTTTATAATTCTTTCACCGTTAGAAAGTAACATTAACCAGAGGCCATATGTTTTATTACTATCATTCAATTATGAAATTTACGGCAGACACAAACATGTAGAAAATTAAAATTAGGGTGGTTGTTGGTATAAGAATGATACTTCACGCAATATTCGACTTTAGACGTTTTTGCATCACCTTCACCAGTATTGCTCGTCCCAGATATTATTACGAAATCCGCCATTTCTATTTTAATAACGGGCACGACATTTAAATCTCGCTTTCTTCATAACATTTTCACGTCCGCATATAAAACGTTCTGTTCGACCTTGGCATTGACAACGTAATCAAATAGTTTTGGTCGCGTTCAATGTAGCTTTATTTTAAGTTACCGAATAGTTTTATGTAATTGTACAGTATAAACAATATTATGTTTAAAATCGAAATAATATTTTGTTTTCACATTCAGTGAAAACTCCTTATATCTCACTATTTTAGTAAGCCACTAATCTGATCGACATAAGTTATCCTAGGGCATCCCCTACCAACCCTGCTAAATCAGTTTTGCAGCATAAATTTGTTTCGTTATTCTATCTTCATTCATCCTTTCAACATACCCGAACCATCGAAGCATACTTTTCTCAATTCAAGTCACAACTTCCACTTTTAAGCCACACTTTTCCCGTATTATTAACCCTATTCCCTTTTATTCCCATATTTTTAATCCTATGTATTTTTAATCATGCAAAGTCACGCCTAAAATATTTTCTTAAGGATCGCATCTCAACGGCATTAACTCTACTAGTATGCTTTTCCTGTCAAACCCAGCTCTCACTTCCATACATTAAAGTGGGGACTAGTACAGCATTGTGTATTGCCAGACGAGCCTTCATAGACACATTCTAAGTCCTCACTACTGTACCTATAGCCCTATTCATTTTATTTCCCGCATTTACTCGTCGTTCAAAATCTTTAACATGCCTACCATCTCTACTAAACATACACCCCAAATACACGAACTCATACACCTGTTCCACTTCTTTACCGTTAACATTTATATCAATTACTGTCTTACTTTGTTCTTTTTCAAGAACCATTACTTTCGTCTTATCTACATTCTTCATGCCTTTACATTCTAATGAATCATTCACTACAGTCAGCATAATTTGTAAGTCCTCTGCCGATGACGCAAACCCGACCACGTCATCGGCGTATAAGAGATATTTTATAACTAGCTCACCCATTCTTAATCCACAATCTACGTCTTTCAAAGTTTTTAAACAATCATCCATAAAGAGGTAGAACATCCACGGGGATGCTACACAGGCCTGTCTTACGCCTTTATTGATGCTAAACCAGTCGTAAGTAGGCCCCGTTAATTTTAACACAAGCGGTAGAATCTTTATAAAGGGACTTTAATGCATGTTTAAGATCACTGTTCAATCCAAACACAACTAAAGTTCACAGTTCCACAGATCATCTCTGGCAATACAGAGATATATTCCATTGTTACTGGCAAAGGCGTCCTCCGTTATCTTTCTTACTATAAAAAACAGTATTTTGTAAAGACGCAATTCGGCAGTTGAGATAAATAATGAAAGCTATATGTATAGCCTGTGGTGTTTTCTAAGTCTACATTGCCCTAACACTTATAAGTCTGTCGATCATTGGAGGCAAACACATTAATATAATTGTTTCTAAGGTAATATCATAAATTTGAGACAGTTGGGTGTCTTGACCTTGGTATTGAGAAGGTTATATTGTGACGTAATTCGACCTCTATATGATGTACCTAAGACAACCCACGGTTTTATTGTTTACATGATAACCAATTAGGTTTCCGTTCCATGAAATATTAGAGAATAACCTTATCGAAATGTAGTTTACTACTTAGTGTTTATTATATATATTATAAACATTTTGATATTCTTTATTTGCAGAAATTCAAAATAGTATAAAAATCCATCGAAAATCTTTAGAATAAAATGTTTCAGAAAACTGGTATATTAACAAAAACACGTGAAATAAGTCAAAATACCCAAGCATGTGACTAAAATAAAATCCATGACGAAATCTCCGAATTCACGCCACCTTGAATATCTCATTTTCTTTGCATATATCTAAATGTTCAATCACCAAACTAAAACCGGATAACCAATTAATCAAAGAAGCAGCATAACAAAAGTGAATATAACTTCTGCAAAAGCTAAAGATATCGTAGCCGCCAGACATCCGTTTATTATTTTTTCTGTTATCCTGCGCACGGCTCTCTTTCTTTTTAATCTCTTTTCTATTGCAGTCATTTCTTCGGAATCATTTATGTATTCATATTCAAAACTGCATTTTAGTGTGCCGAGAGAAACTTGCTGAAGTAAAGGTTCTTGTTTTGTCTATATCTTGTATGAGCCCATATTCTTACGAGTTTTAATATTAATCACAACCGCAAGAACAGCACGACCCTACGCTCACTGATTTCGTAGGTATTTCATTCGTTTGTATACCGACCGATTGTGCATCGTCTCTTGATTTCGATTCAAATTGAATATTATTTTTCTTCGATTTTGAATCTTTTTTCATATATTTAAAAATGATTACAGCTACATGATAGCATGCTAGTAATGTAATTGATATATTTATAAATTTCTCTGCTGTCATAGCAGAGGTAACAATTAACTGGAATTCGATACATTTCGGCCACTACATTATTGAACACCTTCAAAATCTATAAGCCGCGTCCAGTTTCCTATTTGTCATCCATGTCACTAGTGACATTTCGTTTTTTTATTTTTTTTAAATGAAATGTCGATGGCCATAAGAGATACGGTCAATAGATTATAAATCGGTATAATAATTTAAAAAAAAAAACTGAACAGAATAAAATGTTTTTTATTCTTATAATTATATCTACATAATATATCCCACCGTATTTACTTTATAAATACATCACAATCGTTTTGTTTTTCTTTACATTTACATTATTAAAAGTTTTGTGAATTTGGTTTCTATTTGTTTGTAGTTTTATTGTTTGTTTTTGGCCCTCAATGTATGCCGACAAGATCACTGCATCATATTTATCTACTATATAATAGAAAACATAATGCATCTTACCAAAGCAGCTTCTGGTTCACTCTCATCACTGGGTGAGTCGCTTCTACCAAGGCCGCTCTCGTCCGATGACGGCGTCTCGAACGGCCGCTCATCCGTTGCCACTCGCACCACCATGTTTTATTACCTGTACACAAAAATAATCATGTCTTACTCACACGAAAAGGGCTGTTATAAACAAGTGAACACAAGACAACAACTGCAGACATTTGTATTAAAGTTAGTAGTTAGATCAAATACTGAAAAAATTCCGTCTAACAAATAGTCACTTCTTGAAGTGTCTCTTGAGACTAATAGACTAATGAACTAATAAACTAAAAATACCGAATGTTAAACTAGTGCATATCATTATTTGATCACATCGCCACAATACATCAAATACTTCTTATATATTTACAAATTGCATACCTAAATAGTCAAGGCTTTGAAATCTTGCGATGAGTAAAATTCAAGCCTAAGACAAGCAAACAATTTTATGTCATAATAGTGTGACCTCATCCCGCTTAGATAGGTCTATAAATTTAATAATTAAGTAAATAAATTAAAATTAAATAAGTAAAATTCTGATGTAATAGCGTCAGAATTTTAAGCGCATCCAGATTGAAACTCTCGGATGATATTTTATACTCATACAAAATCACCGGCCAAAAGTGTTCCTATGTAAGCTAGTAACTTTACAACCGCTAATGGCATATCTGCTACTCTTTGTATTATAATATTATTGGTCTGAGTCATGAGATCCATAAAAATAAAAGGTAAAGCAGGTAAATTTCGATTTTATAATTTATAGTTATAATTTCGAAACACACGTTTATAAATATCTAAACGCAAACTATATATGAATGTAGTTAAGAAGCCTGATAAGAATGTTTAAAACATGATTGAGAATAACGAATTTATGAGAAGTGGTAGCGTTAGCTAATTGATTAGATTGTTGACTAACATGTGGGTGTGTTATCAAAACGCGAGAGAAGTATGTTAGGGTCGTGTAAATATCCACAACCTCTGTCTCCTATCGTAGGCAATGTGCGTGAATCAATAAGACGCGGAGTTCAACGCCTTTTTAATATTATCATCTTAAACTGCGA
Organism: Papilio glaucus; assembly: GCA_000931545.1. Classification (NCBI taxonomy): domain Eukaryota; kingdom Metazoa; phylum Arthropoda; class Insecta; order Lepidoptera; family Papilionidae; genus Papilio; species Papilio glaucus. The sequence continues at coordinate 309,642 of JWHW01011123.1, forward strand.
CGAATTTAACGTATTTTAGACGCGTTCACTAAGGTGTGGCGTGGATAATTTTTTTTTGCTCGAACCTGCTTAGAATTTTTATTAGACATGAATGACATGGTTGAAATAAATTGATATAGTAATTTAATGGCAAAGTTATTTACATGTACATCATATACAAGAGTAGACTAATATTTTATTTTTCCTTATCATAAGTAGTTATATTTATAATATGTAGCATGTGATTTCCTCTAAATATTCAAATAGTTCTAAAGTCAATAACAATTCTTATAACCACAAACAATGGCCATGTTTTTGAATGAGAATTAATAACAAAAAACATAACATCAAAGATGGCTCATGTCTTGTGGTTTCATTTTTTAAATTAATTTTTAAAAATTGCTAAAAATGTCGGCATGGTAGATCTACAACTGACATGTCAAGGACAAGCTATGTTACAAATATGATACTGACAGTGAGATATCTGTTTAAAAATTAAACGCCCAAAGAATTGTCAAAGTTGGGAATACGCAACTTTGACAATTCTCTAATTAAAGATATATTTATAAAAATTGAAAACAGTTGAACAAATAGTATAACACAAAAACAATGAGCTAGTATGACGCATTTGCACCTAAATCGAACCTTTGTTATAAAGCCAGAATTAAAACGTAGTTTATACGTTTCAATTCTGCTCTTCAGATACAAATGAACGTTGAAACGCTAACTAGGTTTTTTTTAATATGGAGCTCTATTTAAATTGGATTCAACAGAACTAAATGTCCATAAGATTGACCTCATAGATTTATATACCTCTAGATATCGCATTCCATACAAATTCAACATTAAATTTTTGTCAGCAAATGTACGCCAACGTGGCAGCGATACCCCAAAATGGGGAGGATTAACATATTTAAAATAAATACTTTCGAGTTCTTAAACAGAGTTGACCAGTGTATTTTTAATATTGTTATTTTTTTAAATATTTCATTATTTATTAAAAAACTAACAATGTTTTTTAATTATCATTACTATTCAATGTCTAAAAAACTGGAGTTTGTCACCGCCAGAAGGCTTCTAAAGCCAGTTTGCGCGTGTGTGCATTATTAGTTGATGATTGATTGTGTGATGATACAAACGAGAAAATGGTTCGAAAGGTGATGTAAAGGTTATGTTTAATATCTATCTTATGGTTCCTTCTCATCCTGAATTTGATTCTTTCGAAATCAAGAGAGATATACTGGCGGACTTCCATTAAGACGGAAGAGGGCACCGATTCTACTGGAATGGAAATTAGCGCGGGATTATTATCACAGAAGAGATGAATGCCGATCAGCTAATGACGAACCTGACGAAAAGGGATGCGACCAACCCATAACAGTCCCCGCGGCATTAATACAAGACAACCAATTATTCCCGTGGAGGGTTGGCGTCAAGCAGGCGGCCGGCCGTGAAAACTGTAAAACCAAAAACCGACCCCACAGACGGCAAAAGGGATGATGATGATGAATTTCGAGCCAGTAGAGCTGAGGACTATTTAAACGGTGTTTATAAAAAAAAAATTAGATTACTTTTTTATAAATAATGACAATTTTGTAATATGGTTAACAACACTTAACATTGTAATGGTTATTTAGTTGTGTATTCTTCAGGATCCATCATAAAATAAAATACTTGTGTAAATCTCTAAAGTATATTTTTCACCCTATTTCATAGTACAAACCCTTATTTTTAAACTACAAACACCGAGATTTTGCATTCGTTAGGCGGAAACGAATGACTAAGCTGCATTTTACGAAGGTGTTTTCGTAGGTGGCATCACTTTTGGGTCCTGCATGCTCCATCTGTTACATAACATCTTTGATTGACCTAATATGTATATTTATTTGAAGTAACAACTAACAAGCTCACTTCTTTCCCTTGGTCACGTCATCACGGGTGAACGGTTTGACTTATTCCGCTAATTCATTTTTTTGTGTTTGCCAGGAGGAGGTTCTATGTTAGGAAACAGTCTGAAATCAGATTTCGATAAATTTTTCAGGGAATGTTCAGGTTAGCCTAACGGCTGATCCTGTGAAGTTTGGTAGCGATAGGATCAATATAACCAGTGCTACTCAGACGAAGCACGCATACGAGTGAAGTAGGAATGCATAGGTTGTTATGAAAATTATACTACAGACTTATGTAAACGTATTTGGACGCTTTTTGATATTTTTATACGCTGTTTCATTATGAAAATATCACCAGAATCTAGGTTTCGCACTAAGATGTGGAGTTGCACAAAATAGGGTGATATGTTTACTACTACAAAATGATTTGCGCGGTCCAAGAATTTATGTGAAATGATCTAATTTAGAATTGTAGTCACTAACTACTCGGGACTTTTTAATAAATCGCTTAGTATTTTACTGTTTTCCTTGTAAAGTAAATATTATATTTGTCATCATATCGATCGCTGACCGCATGACCCGTGACTTGGGCAATAAACAATATGAAAACAAATCAACACAACTGCAATTGATAAGACGTGATAGAAGCGGTCGAGGCGTCCCCGCATCGCCTTGCCTTCTTCTGGAAAAATACCACTGCTAGTATTATTACATAAAATTATTCGTCTTCGTTGCAGCCGATATTCCTCCACTATTGGTAGTTCTCCTCCACAACTGGTACTGGTACTGGTAGTCCTCATCCAGTGGCTACCCGCAACTTTGACTAGATTAATCGTTCCATCGTATGGGAGGCGTACCTATGTTGCCGACCTTTATGTACATGGCCTCCAATCTAGGACCTTTCGGTCGCATTAGTCCGTTATCATATTAAACTCATATAATTGGGATACTGTAAAATCATTGTTGTCAAAAGATTGAAAGAGAAGTGTTTTAAATTGAATTCGTAGTACATATTGAGTATGCAATTATTATATTTTCGAATCAAGAATTATTAACAAATAATTTAAATATAGAATCGATCATTGTATCATATTTTATAAACATAAAATTGACGAGCACAGAGTATATATTTTTTAGGTATTCATTCAGTAGGCAATGTACGTTAATGTTACTCTACACAGGTGTGTAAACAACTGTTAAACTTATGGCACATTAGTTTAATATAGATGCGTATATGATAATGTTCCGAACATAATAAATGAATAAACAAAACTGCATAACGTTCTTCTTATATGTCAGGATTGCATAACAAGGTTACGAGCTTAAAGCTACTTTGTAAAGCAAAAAAGTTTAAAACGAATAAATTTCCTTCTAAGATCATAGTTTGTAGAAATAAAATATTAAACTTTTTGTGGGAATGATTTTTTTTTAAATTTAAGACAACAATTTAAAACAAAAGAGGCGATCGTATAACGGCATTATCACTTCAGTTACAGTTAACGAACAGTACTTTTTTTAATTTATGTGCTAAGTTATTCTGTATAAGTTTTAAGTGTATTTATATTCCTCTCTACCATATTGTTATCGTAATACTTTACATTCCATGTCCAAGTATGGATAGTATACCATATAACTATTAAACTCATACAAATATTATAAATACGAAAGTACATCAGTACCCTTGCAATGTTTTCACGTCTGAACAAACATGAGTTGATGCGCCCACATGTACGTAAGTTCAACTATTTAATAGGCGTAAAATAAACATTTAGCTTTTAACTCGATGGTATGTATGGGCGTGTTGATAAGATATGGGTATCGCCAGTAAGTAACGCTCTAGTGTGCGGCGTCGAGCTTAGATAACAAGGATGTTGATATATGGCGGTTAGTTAAAAAGTATCGAGCGATAATAATGTTGTTTTGTATCCCTTTTATACAAATGTTCACAAACGCAAACATTGAACGATATTTTTAAATTTAGTTACTGTTATCTAAGTTATTTTCATTTGATCCCAAATGGGGTCCAGTTTGTTTTGATGCTATTGATCTTGCAGCAAATTTGAGAATTATATATACTCATTTTTAAATCTTAAATTAACAGGTTTCAGATACACTCTTCACACTACGAATTTTATTTAAATTAATAATATACTTAGTCTGATTTTTGATGTTGTAAATCCGGTTTTTTCACCGGTTAGCCTTCAAAAACAATTGCATATTTGTTTAAAAAGCCTTATTTTTTTATATCTATCAGTATTATTACAGTGTGCCTGACGTAATGCTGTTGACATGCGTAAGGAGAAACATTCAATTGATAGTCTGATGAAATATTTAACACACAATAACATGTTTATGTTATTACTTGCTTGTTTACTGCTGAATGTATGCGTGGAGTGGAGATTTAGTAATTTTATGAGTGAACGTAGTGTTATATTAAATTCTTAACTATAGCATTTGCTGGCAAATCTGGGTAATCGAAATCAATTCGTGTTTGTTGTGATTTTTCGGATCAAAAATTTATCATCATTATACCCGGGATGTTCGAAAAAAAAGTGTTGGCTTAAAATAATATCCGGGCTAAAGAATTTACGCTAGTGGTTTGGAAAGAGCACCCGTTCGCTTTTAAGAACTATCGAGAGTTCAGGTTGCCTTAATCGATCGATCGCCGATCTTCGAACGAAGATGGCACTTTAAGAAGATTTATTAATATTGACGTGGCACGATTTAAAGGAGTCTTTAGACACAAAAAAGTAGCCGAACATGTTTCGCTCTACGTTTTCGACTACTGAGTCAGATAATAATGGCGCCTGATAAGACGTGCCCTCGGGGTTCACGAGTAATGTTAACGATAGAGACGGGATAGCACGGTTGACGGGTTACGTGACGACGTCTTCGCACTCACTTGTGTATATTAATTTCTATTTTATTTAACATATGGTTCTAAATGAAAAAAAATTTTTTTTTCGTGAATCAAAACAGTTTATACTTGTTCCGATGATGAAAGCCCAAGGCCAGTTTGGTCAAGGTCACATTAATTTTTCTTTTTCAAATTAACTTTCTGATACCATTTTGTGAGACCAAAAGAGGTTGTTTTGTTTTTTTTTTTCTAAAGATGTAGGTATCTCCCAAAATATGTGATATTTTTTTTTGGCAACTCTCATAACTCTATTTTTAAATACTAGCCGCGAATTTATATAGACTTACATATTTTTTAGGATTTAAAAAAACATTAAAAAAACTTCACACATAATAATTAAGGCAATTATTGCATAAGTGAGGTAAAAGTAAGTATTACCCTTGTCTTTTTTCGCACTTTTTTCTATGTTTTGTACGTGTAGTCTAGGAGTTTGACTTACTTGACTCTCACTTTTTATAGTGAACTGCTTTTATCAATGTAAATGCACTTGTACAAACACTTCCTATGGCGTCTAAATATCAACTGTAAGATATTACGACGAATATTATGTTTATAACGCATAATGTTATGTAAATTTTCAAGTTCTTTGTCACCCAGGAGACCGGTGTGTCAAGTTCAGGTTTATAGATCAGTAATATAAATGATAATATTAATAAATTTAATATAAATTGTCGTTTTACAGCTTTTGAACATTACATTAGAATTAAAATAAATACATTGTTTTAACAACATAACAACATTATATTAAAGTGACATGTATAATTTGTGGTAGGAGAAGAAGGGGTTATGAAGTTTTCTTAGTTGAGTTACTTTGTAAACCCTATACCTTCTTGGCGTAAGCTATCATGATAAGATATTACATAATGTACAGTGGTGATGAATAAAAATATGTACTAAAAGATATTTCTTACATGGAAATACTGTACCTATATTTTGCCATATGTATGTATGTATAAAATTATTGTAAGCGTTTTTTTTTTAAATTAACAGTGACAGTATATACGATAGTATGGCGAAGAGATGGCTCACAAATACTTGGTTAACCCCTAATTATTGTATAAGAAATATAATAAGAAAATCTCTTGGTGCCAGGCTCTTAGTGTATATTAAAGTATGCCAATCAATAAAATAAACGTGTTAATAGTGTTAGATCACTTATAATATTTTAATAAGTGTTTATGTTCATTTTCATACACGTTTTAAAAGAAGGCGTGTTACCCCACTGGACGTGCATGTTATAGACCTCATCTAATGACGGTATTATAAAAGTACGCGGCATGTGCGAATTGATCACACATCTAAAAAATATTTTTTCTTCACAGAAATGCAGTTTTTCATATGATTATTTTCTGTTATGCCAAGTATGTACGTAACAAATTTATTCTCCCTTATTTTCCTTACTTCACAAGAGACAAGAATTAAGAAACAATGCTTACTTTATCTATTTTGTGATATATATTTTTTTAATAAAATTATAAGTGGCCACCGCTGTCCACGAAGCCTATACTAAGCGAAATTTATAAATGTTATGTGACTACGCCTAATTTAGAATGATAGATCTGTGGTCTGATCTGGTCCAAAGTCCAAATGTAGCTTTTCTACAATTTTTTTTTCACATATTGCATTATTTAAAAAAATGTTTATTAGATAAAATAATGTACTTGTTTTACATAGAATTATTTTAATTTCAAATAGAAGAAATATAAAAACCGTGGAATATTTAAGAGTGATAAAAAGTAGTGATGTGAATATAACGGTTTATTTTAAACTATCGACACAAGCCAAATTTTAGGAGTTAAAAATTGTGAATGTATACAAATTAACCAAAATTTGTCTTACTTAACATGTTATCGGATAATTTAAATGCGCACGAGTTGTACAATTCGACCTGTTTTTAAGCGTGGCAAATACACTCTGTAAATTTATTTAATACTAGTTATGCCTCGCGGTTTCACCCGCCCTGCAAGTTTACTTAAACGATATTACCTACTTATTAGTAATGTATATGTTTGACATGGTTCTTTAAATTGATATAACTTTTTTATTTATAAGTCGATTGAGATACAACACTAAATGTTAAGTGAAGCTTACCACAATACATTAGTGAAAACCGCACCCAAATCGCTTAAGCCGTTTCCGAGATTAACAAACAGCGGTAACAAACGCACAAACAGACAAAAATTCTGATAATCATTGTTTTGGGTTTTATTGCGTTTATGAAGGCCCCCAATAATAGTTTTTCTCAAATATCTTCCATGTACAGACAGCGATCAGTTACAGTTTTATTATATGTATAGATTTATTGGCATGTTTTGTGGTTAAAAATAGAGTCATCGTTACGACATCGTCTCGAAATCTTATTTTCTAATCAGGATAGGGCAAATTCATTTATTTAAAAATATAACTAATCTCCTCCTAATGCTTTCTATATCTGTCGTACATTTAAATATAAAATATAAATGTACCGATTAAATGTTACTTGAGTTGCTTGAAGTATAGATCAACTTATCAAATATTTTTTTAGAATCTGAAATTGATTTGACATGCCATGTAACATTGCTTTTTTTCTCTCTCTTGTTTCCCTATTTGTTATTTTCTATTGCTTGTTTATTGTGTTTTTTTTTTCTTTCCTTTTATGACTTAATGTTTTTTATTGGAGAACCTTTTTAGGGCTGAATTTTCTGTTTTTTATTGTTAATATTTTTGCTTGAGTGAAATAAAAAGCTGTTGGTTCTCCAAATCTTCAAAAATAAAATAAAACTCTAGACGAATGTCAGTTGAATAAAAATTTGGCAAACCCATCAAAAAACGAGTGTAAGTGTATACTGTACTAATATTTAGGTATTTTCAACGGACAAAATGAAAAAAGGAAACCATTTTATTTAGAATAAAATAAATTAGGGATTGACTTCAAAGATTAACACATCATTGAGAATTAAGGTATATAACAAAATTACGATCCTGACGAAAAATAACAACTTTGCCCGAATGTATTGTCAACTTTAAAGATTAAGATGGAGTTAATTATCGATACGTATCAATAGAACTCATTCTGCGGTACAAGTTAATTCTATAGTAGATTAAATATCAACGTGTTTATGCGTTAAATCGTTTTGCAAGGAATGTGGTCACACCGACTTTCCACGACGCGTTGCGTCCGACGCGCGATTATAAGCTTATAAATATCTCGAGATGCTCAATTAATCCATATACA
>JWHW01011123.1:317664-330567 GCA_000931545.1 Papilio glaucus
AAAATTTAGGACCTGAGAAGCTGGACAGAAAACGGTTAACGATTTCTATCTACCCGAGCGATTATATTACAGTAAAAATAATGAAGAACCATCGCCTTAAATTATAAGTGCTAAATAATTCTGCGCAGGACATATAATAAGGGCTCGACTGCGCGCGCGGTGTATTTACGATAAGTAATAAAAGTGCATTGCTGAAATCAATCACCGTAAACGTGGGTGCATTAAGTGCGTGCACACTCGAAGCAGGTTTTAAGCCCAGTAAAATTTTCCACTGTCGCCGGTCACTTGACATTTGAACAGGTGCGGCTACCACATGCGATCGCGCAGACGAATATATTTTAAATACTTTAAAATTCGGTCTCTACTTGAAAGACTAGTTTTTTTTTTTTTCGTATTAGGTTTCGTTTTTCAGCCAGTCTTGAGTCTAAAGAACAAAGAACTTATGCATCCTCCTTTATTGAAATTTATAAGGTATTTTCAGTGCATCATTCGCGTTTGTATTCTTTTTCAAACACAAATAATGTCAAAAAAGGAATGTTTTGGATTAGTCGATAGTATGCTTAGTTATAGCAACACCCGTCATTTAATGCAAAAGCTCGCTGATTTAACAAACTGGTGAAAACACTGATATATGACTGTTAAAATCAAACAATATTGTTTTCTTTCTAACATTGTCCTTAACACTAACAGTGTTGTGATTAACTGAGTACAAATACATTACAGATTGCTTGAACATAATAATCCTGAGAAGCTGTTAATATATTTTTAATAATTATAATATAAGTTACAATGCGATTGACGTTAGTTGTCATTTGATGTGTCATGATTGATGAAATTACACAAGCTTTTATTCTGACGAACGAAATTTAAATATCATATCAGTTGAACTTCAATAGTACTGAACAAAAGTTTCAAGAAATTATTAAAAAAAATATCTATTTGATTTTTATATATACGTTTAAACTAAAATTATAACCACTTGAATAAATTCAAAGGTAATTGAATTTATTCATAAATAAATAAAATACATGTAATCATAAACTATTATATAATAATGCCGGTACAAATTACTGTGATTGATGATGAAATTAAGCTCATGACTTCACTATTTATTACTAAACACAGACATACTAATGCATAAATATTGAATGAATGTCATTATCTATAATATATTTGTCAAAGTGACGACAGCACAGTGGCAAAGGGGAATAGACGAATAACTTCGTATACAAATCGGATAGGTATTCATGTATTCCTAGGAAGGTTACGTTAAATGTAAACAGCAATTACTATCTGCCTCAATTGGGTAAAATGATCTAGAATTTATTCGTTTTATTAGTAAAAACAATACATTTTTATGTCAACTAATAAATTCGAATTAAAAATTATATTAGTGGTACTGTTAGAGGCAGAAACAACGGTTGTGCGAATGTGCCGGATCGAAAGTCCATGTCAAAGAAGACCGGCATGAAGTAGAAGTTATTACAACCTATTGGCTACTTAGGAGAACTTATATCGATCAGATTAGTGGCTTACTAAAAAAGGGCGATATAAGGAGCACCCATAACCGACGAAATGTATGCGTAGATGTATGAATGTAGAAGAAGCGAGAGAGGTGTGCCAGGATCGCGCCAAATGGAAATCCATGATCTCTGCCTACCCCTCTGGGTTACGGACGTGAGCGCATATTTATTTATTTATTTATTGGCTACACTAAAGAGTTATTATTTGAGCAGGACTTGGATTATGTTAGATTATATGTGCGTTGATAAATTACAACTGGGTTGCCGAGCTAATCTGGGGCCAAAACTTAAAACGTAAAAGCCAAATTAGTTTGAACCCTTGCGTATCACAGGGGTAAAGTTTATGTTTGCGGAAGAATGTTAGACTCGAGTTCGTTTTGACGTCCACGTTTTAATTATGTTTCGTTTCCGGAGTGAGTTGTCCCAAACCTAATCCTATTTTTTCCTGCTAATGTTTTACTTGGCCTCTCTTTTTCTACAAACACCATAGCAAAGTGCCCTTGCCTTAATTTATTTTTAGGCATGTCGTAGGTAGAGGTCAAAACTATTTACTTTTTACCGAGATGTTTTAACATTTACCACTGTTATTAGCCAGTGGTATAAATACAAATCTTAACACTTGTCATAACCGGTTTGGAAAAAAATTATCAGTTTGTCTATGGATAAGGTTAAAAATATTAATGTTCAAAAAATTATCAATGGTATGAGGAAAATTAAATAAGCCGACTTACAGCATAAAATCTTGTTGATTTTGTACTGGTAAACAGCAACATAGATGAATAATTGTAAGAAGTATTAAAAACTTGTGAGTTGCCGGTGAGAATCCCTTTTTCTATTTATTTTCATGTTGCTATTTGATGCCTCGATGATTATTTTATAAAGTGTTTCCTCGTTCAATATTTTTGTTAAACTTGAAGGATATGTAAGGCCGTCATTCTCGTTGAATAACAATTATAACTGTTTGAATATATATTATATTAAGTAAGTAAAGTAAGTAAGAATATATTAAGTAAATTAAAATCATTACAAACAGTAGATCAATATATTATACAAACAGTAAAAATAAATTGACAATAACACTTATCGTTATACCAAAGCAGATAATATAATTTTAAAATTGCAACGATATCATATGTAGCTTGAGCTATGTGGCCGTCAAACTAGACTTACACCGCAGGCAATAGGTACAAACAGGTTGTCGTATAATCGTTCTCAATACGTAAGTAGCTTAAAATCGTCCTCGCAGGCGATTAGTGTACAGAATGACTGCAGTATAGAAAAATGTGGAAAATAAGTAAGAAACTTTTTAAGTAATTGATTGATCTCGTCTGGGTGGGTGGTACGGACGCGAATGCATTTTTTATTTAACCGCAAACACTACATTACATAAATGGAAGCGACGAACTGTGCTGGTCATCAAGCGAAGTGAGTTTTCGGTTATAAAAAAAAACAAAGAGATAGGAATCCCAATACAAAATCCACAATTTTTTGAATGAATTAAAAAAATACAAAATTTCACGAACTATCAGAAACAGTAAATCAATTGCTTCTTCGTTCATGTCGGACTTCTCAAAATTTGTTCAAGCATATTATAGAAATGAATAACATTCCCAAAATAGGAACAACAAACTCGGCTAAAATGTTTGAACCTTTTTTTTGTGGCAACATGACCATAAATTGAATGAACCATTCGCACCCTTCTAATGTAGGCGCCAAAGCGGCAAGTTTTTTTAGGATCATATATTTAGGGTCGGTACTTCCGAGAAATTGTTCAATGAAGATGAGCCTACTTAATATTTATTTTAACGTGGAATATTTTTGACTTTCGTATTATTGCTTGACTGTGGGAACACGCTAACGGCCTTTTTTCTGTTTTGAATGAATGCGGTGTGTTAGGCAACGCAAACAATTCTTTAATTTTAACTCGATTTGGTTTCGGTAATTTGGATGTAAAATGCTGAATTTCTTACATACATATTAGTATACTTTTTCACTTTATAGTATGAGGCGATGTATTTATAATTTCAAAACTTTCCAGATCATGGTCGACATAATAAAAATTTACTGTCTAAAAACAACGGAATAATAAAGGTTATTGTTAAATGGGAAACTGGCACGTGACTAAGAATACATTACCAGATATTTATGCAAGTTTCAGTGATTATGGTTATTGCCTAAGAGTGTTAAGTGAGAACCTTTAGTTCAAAAGCATAAAAACAACACTCGTATAGCAATAATTAACTGGTTCTTGACTAATTAAATAGTTTTGTGTAATAACATATAAGATTTTAAAAAACATTTTTCTTTTCGTCAACGTACATTTAATAATAAAATCATTGTGGCCAGTTTACATGTAGATTGAAACTTATCGGTCGTAAGCTTTGACACTGTAAGCTAAAGAACTTCTTTATATTTGTAAAAATGGAAACAATGTATAAAATTGTATCGTATAATCTGACAGTTGTTGATAATTAAGTAAATTTCACATTTGTGGATACAAAAGTAAATAATTTTACAATACCTAAATGTTGTATTACAGAAGCCATCCTGATTCATTTATTCCTAAGACCTTCGCAGATAGTTGTAATACTTTCTCAAATATTTTACAATAAAATTCTTCCACGTAACGCACAACTGTATAACTCCTAAACAAACACACGAAAAAACTCTACTTTATCTGAGTAGGTCGCGTCACAATCTATCTGACAAATGATAATAGGCGTCACGACGTAAAGAAAGTACAACTTTTTTGTAATTTAAGTGAAGACCTAATAAATATAATGCATTAGGTATGGTAATAAATACAAAGGTAAACATAAATTAAGTTTAACCTTATATGTCTTTCATATTAATGTACCTTGTGCCTTCGTATGGATAGTTGCTCGATACAAACTTTAATCACCTACTTTAGACATTTAAGGAAGGATTTAAAAGAAAGATTAGTAGTGCGTTGTACCCGCCTTCATTACAGAAATCTCATCCAAACCACTGGGCATGTCTCTAGGCCCAGTAGTTTGGGCTTTGCGTTGACATCAGTCAGTTAGTCCCCGTTTTTCCGTAACTCCAAGTTAAGGTCGTCTTACAGTTATATCTTTCTATAGTGGGAACAGGCAAGGAAGTAAAAAGATCAAGTAGTGATTAGTGACCTAATCTTAGTTAAAGTAGTAGAAGTTTAAATTGTACTGAAGAAACTTTCGGCATCGCAGTATTGTGTAGTCTCCGGTTTGATCACTGTTCATTCATGCTATACTACAGATAAACAAATAATAGTGAAATAATTAATTCCAAACGAATAAACTCACGTTCTTGGACCGACTTGCTTCGAACCTATCATCAGGGTGAGTGGGATTAAACTCGCGGTCGCGCCCCGCCTCGCGATGTGTCTTTCAATTAATTATATAGTTTATATTGTCTCGCAAAAATTTTAATAATTACAAGTAATATTTGATTTAAAAAAAAACAAGAAACCCTGACATCACATCATAGTACGGGGAATAAAACGAATCTGATAACACGTCACTTTACAAAACCACTGAAGACGTTTAGGCTACAGGAGTTATACAAGAAACGAACATACATACATGCGAAAATATTACCCTCTTTCTGAATCTGTTGGGAAAAAGAGTTTGCTAGTGCGTAATCTATCGGATAAGCAATGTCAGCAAACTGTAATGTAGTAATTCAACGAAGAATTACATTACATACGTTACGAAAGTTATAAGAGCTACTCGTGTAAAAAGCCCGCCTCACTGATTACATCACAAAGATTAAACAGAAAGACATTCTGCAGATTTTTCAGATACATTATGTTTATTTTTAAATTGACTCCGAAATGTTGTGAATTTATAAGATTTTACCTAGAAGAAGATTGTTAAACGTTGATGGAAGGATCGCTAGTTCGATGAGTTTTTGTTTACAATTATTTGATTCCTTTGAATCTCCCAAGTTACAACACAAGGAGGTCAAATACGATCATTGGACACTAATAACATATTTATGCATAAAGTTTAAAATGAAAGTATATTTATCCGGGACATAACCGGTAGCAGACATAAGTAACAGCATAAATAACAAATTAAATACAATTTATAATTAAACCAGCATGCAACAGTTAGCAATATTGATTATATACTAAAGTGCTAATTCTTTTCTCTTGTATGTAATTGTTAGTGTCTTTCTGCGGCAACTACAGTGTTCCTTTTATGTTACATTTATTCTTTGAAACAAAAAGCAATGTAAGTATATTTTTTATCGCTCTCGAATTTAAACATTTGACTTATATAATCAGACTTCTTCAAAAGTTGTTAACGCATCAAAAAATATTATTCGAATGCACCTATATCAACACGGTGGTAATATTGTCGCAAGAGAATAATGTGCAGCCATTACCGCATTCCGATGGCTACTACTGTAATTACTAAGATAAAAATCGTCTTATGTCTGAGCTGCACAAGTTTTATATTACAAAAACCTGGATAACTTAAAGATAACTCTGCTTGACGATTAATTTTAGTGTATCTTAGTTGAGACACCTTTATGAAACGTATGAACTGAAGAAATCGTAGGTCGATTCAAAACGTCAAAACGAAGGTCAAAATCGGAGATTTTGTGCGTATATGACAGACTAGTTTTAAATTAAATCGATTCGAACGATTTTTAATCAACACTCGATATATCAGTAGAGACGGTCATATTTCTCGCAGTAGACATAATTCAATCTGCTTTATTAACACTACCACCTTATAACATAGTTTATTTTACTTTTTTCATTCCCGACGTTTGGAGTACTTTACAGCGCTCAATGGTCACGGGGCGGACTGAGGTGTCAGACGTCCCAATGTCAAAAGTTGCTGGCGAAGTACCCACTTATTTTCAATTAATTATTTCTGCTCCAATCTATGCAAACTGAGCTCACTGTATGTCTTACAGTTGTATGCTTGGCTTGAGATTTAATTTTATTGATCACGGGATCCCAAGCCGGTGGTAGTGCCCAGTTATCATGATCATAAAATTTATTAGTTTTATTCAAATGTGTAGTATTCGCGTAAATATAAGAAATAATTATGCGTACGTAGAAATTTATACTGCATGTAGAATATTGAAAGGCAATCTGCGTCGTTTTACGTCTTAAACTAACAACTGGAAATCATGTCAGAAGCCAAATACGATTCTACAAGTGAGACGATGGAAATAAAAAAGAAGGACTTCGCCTAACTTTAGTGTATAGCAGTATTGTTTGCATGTGTATTGTTTGCATATTACTAAAACAACTCTTTCTTACCAGACTTCATTTTACCTCTGCAGTTTTCCATTAAAATTTATGAATACATGATTTATTGTCTTCAATTAATCAAAGATCAAAGTGGTTATCGCTCAATGCCTCTATCAGTTATAACAGGATATTAATATTATAAAACAAAAAGTTATTTAACCTTCCTAGGTTTGAAAAACCGTAAATAAATTGTCGCATTAATATTGAAGATTTATCCAACCGGTGTCACATCTGGGAAAATACCGTCATTTAATAATATGTTTTACTATGTACATATACGTATGTTATATTGTATACTTTACAGTACATATAAATGGGTGAACACATGAAGACCTTTTTAACCGACTTCAAAAAGGTTTTTTTTGTTTGTTACCTCAGAACTACGCTCCTGGTAAAACCGATTTCAAT
Organism: Papilio glaucus; assembly: GCA_000931545.1. NCBI lineage: Eukaryota > Metazoa > Arthropoda > Insecta > Lepidoptera > Papilionidae > Papilio > Papilio glaucus. The sequence continues at coordinate 324,868 of JWHW01011123.1, forward strand.
GATTCTTTTTTTTGTACGAGAGCTAGCTAGTGCTTCTCGATTAGTCCCATTTTTTAGTAAAGATCCGACCGGTAACTACTATAGGTCTAAACTATAGTAGCTCTTTAAATAAGCTAAATAAAAGTCCGCGATGACATATATCTACATATCTTCTATGGTTGTCTCACTATAACCGCTTTTTTCTTAGGAAACATTAATTAAAATGCATACGCTACTTTCTACGTTATTATTCGTGTTCAGTATGAGTTCTTTTCCATTTAAACGTGTTAATTATTAAGAGAATTTTATGTAGGTATAACTGCCTTTTGAACTATATCTTACTGACCAATAGTTTAGAAGATATCAAAAGTTTAAACTACAAAGTAAGTAAAAACTACGGGCAAGTGATTTCAAAAGCCGCGCAGTAGACGGCCGGGCTTAGCTATGTGTTTATTACTATGTACATTTGTTTATTATCTTTCTTTGATTGAAAGTCGGTCGTTATCATGTATTCCCATATAAATTTGATCAAGATCTTGTTGTTTTTTGATTTATTCTTAATAAAGCGTATTTAATAGAATTTACATTTACGGTGTTCTCGTTTTGTTCTCGTTTTGTTTTGACTCTTTAAATAAACGATCCTGTACCATGTCAAGACCATGATTACGTTTTTTTTAATTTTCCCTGTTCAGAACATTTTTCATGTAAATCCGCATTTTCGAAAGCCTATTTTTGCGTTCTTCACTAATGGCCCTGGAAGTAGATTTCCTAATTTTATTTTGAATAAGCGTTCCGTCCTATCTTAGTTTGTCTCATTGAAACGACGCTGTCACATATGTGCAGCGTGTTTAGTAAATCAACCCATGTCCTGACAAACAAAATCAGTTAACTAACTTTATCTAAAAATAAACAAAATTTTAAACAAAAACAAAACCGACTTCAAAAACAAATATTTTCAAAAATAACAAATGCACTCAAAAGTATAAAATAATTTTTCAGCCAAAGTAGGTCTGTAACACTGTCGACGCGAGTTCCCGGTAAAAGGGTAGAAGGGGAACAGTCGAGTTTGATTTTCATATAGTATATGTATAAAAGGCGATGTAGGTTTGTTCCCTATAAACCTATAGACTCCGTAAAGGCTGGATTGACTTCGATAAAATTTACAGGGATTGTTCAGATTGGCACAGTGGGTGTTCCTGTGTTTGTGTGATCGCTAGATCGGATCAACATTAGTGGTACCCGGGCGAATCCGGGGCGGGTCACAAGTGTAGTATATAGTCCATTTGTAAAATATACGAGAATGCCTTAAGAAAAGGCATCCTCGTATATTGGTATTTACAATTGCGTAAAATTATTGTATACTTTTTAGTGCATTTGTTGTTTTTGAATATAGTTTTTTGAAGTCGGTTTGTTTTTGTTTAAAATTTTGTTTATTGTGGGTAAAACGTAACAGGGCTTAACTCTGTTATTTTATTCTTTTACTGTTAATTAATCCCGGCCTGATAACAAAGATGGCTTAGCAAATGATCAAAGTATCTTATATAATAATTGTAAACATACACATATTTATAATAATTTGTCACCACTATTAATCTGAACATAAATAGTTTTTATGAAAATTTGGGGCTAAAGTATTGTTTGATGTGATACATTTATATCAATGCCATATGTACACACATCATTTTATATGAATGTCTTTACTTTGTTAAAATCTCGAAATATTTACACTTTTTCTTTGAGCTAAGAACTTTTATTCTGTTACCGATAGCTTGAAGAATCCACGAGTTGTGAACAATAAAATAAAAGAATTGAATAGTTTAACCGAATGCCATACTTTCTCTGCATTTATTGTTGAATTTCAAGGGGTATTTGACATCGCATTTCCTTTGATATATTTCTTATTCGGGCAATTCGCCCTTTGTAAACGTTATGAACGTCGAATTATACGCCAATATGCTATTTAAACCAATTTGGTTATGAGCAAAATTTCACGCACAACGTTCGGACTTAGGGATTCACTAATTATTTAATAATTCATTAGTTATATACTGTTATTTTTTGTTATGTAGGTGTTATTGTATGCATAAATATTAACAGACAAAACCTACACTAAAAGTATCGAATTTGTTCGTAAGGTCAAATAAATCAATGCGCTGTATACATATGCATATCACGTCACAATCTCCTCAATTAAAATGATGCGACGGCAAAAAACCTAGATATTTTTTTTTTAATAAAGTTCCTACAAGATTTTACGAGAAATAAAAGAACAAAGACACGAGGCACACTTAAATATATTGAGAGAAAAAACACCCAAATAAAGTTATTATTTGGGTTGTTTTTGTCAAAGATTTTATTACTATCTATGGTACATAATCAAAATGTGTAAACCTTTTTACAATATAAACTTGCGAATTTCTCAATACTTTAAATACTTTTCACTGAATCAACCGACGCATTTGTAAATTAAACTTTTAAAATATCTGCAAATATACATTTAGGAATCTAACAACTTTATATCAAAATGTCTAGAATTTTTAATCTAAAACCATATTTAATCATAAAACCCGATGAAAATACGAAGACTTATGCCATTTGAATGGTCGGGAGATTGGCTTAATAAATAGTTTACATCTACGCAGTTGTGACTAAATAATCTTATATTCGTTTTGAATTCTCCGAAACGAAACTAAAGTGAGCCAGATTTAATCAACTACAATGTCCAAGTGAGGTTTATGTGTAGATAGTGCTGTAAAAAAATGAATTTTGTTGTACAAGTTAGACGCCGTAATGTTTAAATCAGTTGCTTCCCTATAAAATTGGGTTTTGTGAACTTTCTCACAGGATTTTCATAATTGGATACGCATTCATCCTTCCATAATACAGCCCTTGAATTTGTATCTCAATTACTCTTTTCTTGTCATGGAATAATGGACTTCGCCTTCTATCGGCTGTCAACCAGCAATTTTCTAGTTAAGAAGGTAATCAACCCCCGTTATCGTAGCAGAATGAAACCATACCTTTGTCGCGTAATATACTTTTAATGAGCGATCGTTAGTTAGCAGTAATTGTTACTTATTTAAATAACAGGTCGTTAACACCGTAGCCTCGTGTCTACAGCTCTGATCGCAAGTTATCAGACAGTTTCTTAAAAATGTTGTTTTGGTAGTTTTGAAGCTTGAACAATCTTACTTTGAGCTTTGACTATTTGTCTGTAGATTATTAAGATTTTAAAATAAATCTTTACAATTGTTTATTTTACTAATACATTTTACAACAACATATGTATTTTAATGGGATTTAAGACAATAATTAAACGTTGAACGGAAGCTAACGGTATAGATTTACGTAAATATATCAATAAACATAAGTTCTTGACATTCCGAGGTATTTACGATACAGTTTGTATATTTTATTCATGGTTTCGTGGATTGTGAGCGGCGTAGTGGTGTTAATACAGAAACAGTAACAGTATAGTAGTATATTCAATAAATCGTCTTAATATACATACTTTCACATCGTAATATATTTGAAACTCGAGAATGAGGCTTAGAATCTAGGTGTGAACACGAGCGGGGGACCAAAAATAGTTACGGTTGCCCATCCCGCATCTGCAGTTTAAAAATAAATCGGTGACTAGATCTAACGAGGTGTCACTCACCCGAAATGCAGGCTCTGGGGAAAGCCTACTTAACGCCAATATCGCCAATCTGTTGAAACGGACCTTCACCAATTCAAATTCCGAATGCTCCGTAGTGCCGGCTTATTTGGCATACACGCGAATGCGCCCAAATCACACTCCCGCGCTTTTTGCAGTTTATGTATTAAACCACCAAGTTTTTGAATTAACAGTTTATAACTTATTCACTTTTTCTACAGAGAAAAAATATAATTATATTTTAAAGTTCGATATTTAATTCGGGAAAGTATGAACGCGTGCCACCGTCGCCGGTCGCGAGAGTACTGAGCGGCGCCGGCGACCGGCCGCCATGTTTAAAGCACGCTGCAGTTTTATTAAACAACTATTTTGTTACCATTTCAGTACAGTACCCACCTACTACTTGAATGATCAATGTATTTGTCTAAGTTATAGGCAAAAGCGATATATGTATATTTTGGTACAAAATCCTGTGAAGTTCAAAAGTAAAAATTCAAGTCAAGTATTAATTATTCGTTCTTAACCGCAGCTTTGAACGGCGCCGGCGGTAACAGAAGTCTTGGTGACTGGCTGACGGGAGACCACACAAAAAACTAACTATTCCTACTAAATGGCCAGTATACGACAATAGCATTTTCTTCAGTCACGTTTTGAATCAAACATGTAAGGTAAAAACAGTCCACCAATTATTGGCTTCTAGCTGATGATATTGTCTATAATGAGAAAATGAGAAATCTCATGATCCTACAAATTATCGACAATGCAATCCTTAGGTTACCATACTGCAAGCACAACAGAAAAACATTATAAACTACTGGCGTCGGTGTGATAAAAACCAAGCGTTGTTTTTCGCTAAGGACATCTTGTGAAATATGATTTACTTGTTTTTCTATGCCATTAATTTTGAAACGAAATCTTTACAGATTATTCGAAATACCTATAATGATACATTTTTATTTTTTCTTTGTTTTCATTATTTTAACCGCCTTCCAACAATTGGTACATTTCTATTTCCCAATTTATTGCCACTAGTAGCATTATTGGTTTTGAGATATTTTGTTGAAGGTTTATTTTTTGCGTAGTAAACATATTAATAATTCGTTCTTAAATATAAATCTTAGTTTCATCATCTATTAGTTATATGGATATGGTAGCTACGTTGAATAAAACCTCACTTCCGTGTAAAGAGACTTATTAAAAACAATAAAAAGAGCATCTTTCGTGCTGACATCAGTTTATTGGAGATTTCTAGAGAGCGAAAAAAATAAAATAAGAAATAGAGGAAGGCGTTTAAAAAGAAAAAGACAGGGAAAAATGAGATTTAAAAGAAAATAAAAACAGAGAAAGATGTGTTAAATACCATGGACCTGACTTGGTGGTATTTATTTAATAATTTAGTTACTCCCTACTACTAACCCATACAAAATGTGTATGCTTTGTACTTCGGGGTATTGGTATGTGTGTTACTGAAGCCCACATAAGCTTTTTGTGCTTCTTATTTATATTTATTTGTGTATTTTTGTTCCATACACCGGTTTCCTCATAACGTTTTCCTCAATAGTTGGGCCTATGTAACTGTCAACATTGGTTCCGACACCCAAGAATGAATATAATACAGTTACCATTAAAAATGGTTTAAACATTTTGGTGGTAAAACTGAAAAGTACATTATTGGATTAATCTTTGGAACTTCAAACAAGTTATCAATCAATCAAATCAATTAATTATTACTAACTTAAAGTGAGAGGTAGTTATAGTGCAGTTGGTTTTTTTTGTGTTACACTAAACCAGTTTTGTTGTGCTATCAAATTATTAAGTTACTAACACGAAAATAATATCAAAAGTTTTGGTTCATTTGGACGTGAATTTTGTTTTAAATTTGCTATGTTACGTGTCATAGCCACTACTATGCTGTCTGTCACAAATACGGTTTTTGTTAATTACTCAGTGCATAATAAAAAATATCATCATTCACTCGGTTTTTTTTTAACATTATGTTTAAATTACATCCGTTATAAAATTTATGCTTGGAAATTTTGTAAAATAAACTCTTATGAGTTATA
>JWHW01011123.1:340684-351518 GCA_000931545.1 Papilio glaucus
ATGGTCTGGGGCGCACCTCGGAGGCGACACCGTGCAATGCAGGTTCGGGATTAAGCTTTCACAAATAACCCTACTACCCGAATCGCTGTCAGCATTTTGCTGAAGTTACTAATCTCTCTAGTGAGATTATAAACACAATCGTGTCAAGTAAACTCGAAAGCAATGCGACATTTCTAAGTATATATTTAAATTTAATGTTGATCTATTTGGAATACTCAACTCATAGTAAAAACTTTAGTCTTAATATTGGTCTCGGCAATAACCAATGTTTATTCGATTTGATCATAACAAGACAAGGCAACGACGCAGTTCAAACGTTCCGGTCTCGCACATCCGCTTCGCATAGTTGTCATTTATACTATCGCAAATGATGTATTTCCTCAACACATGATCTTTGATACTAGAAGACTTCCTGGTATGTGATGTTTGTTACAACTTATATTTACTACACTCTATAATTGATCTGACCCTAAGTAATATTATTTAATTGGGTGTTTTTGGTTTGACTGAAATAGAACCTCGCCTTTTTACGATGATAATCAAAAAGATTAACATCATTACTAGTAAAATAATATACACCAATTGGTATACGTCTTTCACTAGGCTTCATTAAGTCTGAAATATGTCAGGGGGTGACACTAAAATAACATACGACCAGAATTAAAAATAAACGATTTCAGTACATGGAAATTAGAAATTGTATGTGAAAATGTCAAAGTATTTATAAATGAAATATTATTTTACACGATTAAAGAATATCAAAAGTGTAAAATAGAGTTTTTACTATTTATTATACATTATTGTATAATTTGATACCTTACTTTTACTTACATCATATGACCTTGGGAAACCGACAGTCAAACGCCTTGGCCCTCTTATCCACTCGTTTAAAATAAGACGAATAAGCATTGTAGCTGAAAATCCTTTCCGACAATTGAAATTGTACTAAAATATTAAAAATGTACTAAATATGTGTAATTCGAAAAATAAAATACTAAGTATGACCTTATACAATATTATTCATTTTCAACTATAGATTTAATAAATAAGATTCAATATACAGTTTTAAACTAAACGTAAAGATAATGTATTTCTTGTTTTTATGATTTATTGCTAAAAGGAAATATTCATAATTCGGTACTATTAAAATGTTAAAGCTTTAATTGGCTTTTTAAGTCTGTTTATATGTAAATAGTATAGATTGTCTTTTTAAAAAATAGAAATTTTCACCAAAATAAAACTGATTAGGCAAATTATACCGCCATATTTTGTGGTACACACTTGCATTGTTGCCATTGGTGTCTAATGGTGGGCCACACGATAGCCTACTGGTACCTCAATATTTTGTTAGATGGCGCTATGTGCCAAAATTCGAATAACTATCTTTTTAGAAAAATCACAATCTAACAAAAGGCACAGAGAAAGGCTTGGTCACCCAAGTACTAAAAGTTAATATGAAAAAGCCTTGACGAAATCTCGATAACACTACCGACCAAGAAGCGTTTATTTGAAATCTTTTTTTTTGTTTTATTGCACATGTGCATAAGTCGCCAGATCTTTGAAATGAACAATAAATATTAAAACCTCGTTCGAGTGCAGTATATTTAATAACTTCAGCAGTATAGCGAAGGTCATTACAGGGCAAATTCATTAAATGCTTTTTTGTTCTGGCAATAAATCAAACGTTTACAAGAATTCGTCTGGTGCAAGTCTGTGGTGGTATTACATCATTCATTATGAAACTTTACGAGTATCTACTATTTCAGTTACGTATTACACAGCACCTGCATTGCCGTGTGTGTTGGTTATAAAATATGTAAATGTGTGTTGACTCGTCAATGGAAGGCGTGTCTTTGACGTCGTTGTTGTCAGAGTGTATCGTGTGTTGGTTCATGGTGACAGTCGTGATCGTGAGGCATCTTGTTTCTGCATCGGTTTGTTTATTTTTAGCCGCGTGTATCGCACGGGCTTGTGGAATGCGTCTACAACCGTTACGGGCGGCTCATTATGATGGCGCTACTCACGTTCTGAGGTTAAGGTGTACTTACACTAATACAAACATTTTTTGCTGACGCTATGTCAAAAAATAATTTTAAACGAGGAATGTTGTTACGACATTTACTTAATTTTTGTTTTATAGAGATTCACTTCTGAAAACAGTAGGATATAATTATGCCAACTATTCTTATTATCTATCTTATTCTAAATTTAATTTTGCTACACAACAACTTTCGTTAACACACACACACGAATGGGAAAGTAAAAGGAAGGGAGGAAGGCGTACTGTTAACTCACCAGACTAAACGCTGGATATCTGTGAGGTCGCAACATTTCCGCGGTCGAGGCAACTCATTCACCCACCTTATTAAATATATTAAAAATCCAAATATAAACCCGTAAAGAAGATTTAAAATAAACGTGTATGTGTGTTTTATTCTTTGCTTTGATGTTACATGTGCCGTGAACATCTTAAAAAAAGTGAATGCAAGATTTTCTTATTTTTAAACATCAATCTTCACAAACTGCGTCTTTCCTTAAACTTTAATTTATCTTACAAAAAACCCGAAGGCCTTGAAAAGTTTTTGTTCGGCTGCACGTTTTAATGACCGACGTAATTTCGTTGTAAAATTACGTCTTATTATCACTTCACAAACGGATGAGGCAACGTGCTATGTTCCTTACACAATTTTTCATTAAATAAATTTAGCTCTTGGAGTATCTTTAAAAATGAATAAGACTATGCGCGCGTATTTGTGTGAAAAGAGCGAGAGACATAGAGAAAAAGAGAGAGCATCTTAAAGTAAAATGTAAATACAACATTGCATGAAAATATTTTGCTTACTCAATATTAACAATGCATAATAGCTCTGTGTTTATCTCTAAAATAAATTTTAATTAGCCTTTTTTGTCTGTTTCCCTACTGCAGGGGCACAGGCCTTCTCTCCGAGAGAGAGGGGATGAATGCTCCAAAGAATCGTTCTCTAAATAAATCTTATAAAGAAATAAATAGTTATTTCAAGTTTATTTCAAGTTCATTGCAAATGGCGACCTTGACTGAGGCGTCGCACCGCTTAAATATGCGTAGAATAATTTTTGTTACAAGTTACAATAAAATTTATGGCCGCTGTGTTAGAATGTTCTATCTTTTTAAATTGAAACCTTTTTAGCCCCGCTAGACGTTATTAGGTAGGGGAAAATGTTATAGGTTCGCGTGAACAATATGTTCAACATGCGACAGCAATATGCTTATTTGAATTTGGAACAGTTTCGGCGAACTTTTTTTAATGTATTGTTCTTGTATTTCATTTTGATTTTTATTGTTAAATTTCTAGGGTTCATTTTTGTTTATTTACTTATTATTTATTGTCGCGCCTTCCCACCTGTTTTGAGTTTTCACTTCTGTCGACAGTCCCAGTCCATACGACTGCCTATGCTTTTTTTATTCATCCACCACCGACTGTATGTCTACCTAACAGATAACCTATAAGTTAAAAGACAAGATTGATATTATCTCAGGGTCGAATGTTAGACATATTGTTATGTATTTTACCCGAACAAGTTATGAAAATAGCCCATTCAAAGTCCTAACCCAGGGGCCATTTTAAATGCGATCCGGATACAATTGAAAAAAAAAATGATCGAAAAAGGGTCTTTCAAACGTATGGAAATTGTGCTTGCTATATGAAAATGTTATTTAAATTATGTACGTATATTAAAATGTAGGTGTATTTAATAATATTTGACGGTCCCGACTTTCGACCTTCGGCGATTCGGATGTCGGCGACCGAGGTCCGCCTGTCGCCGACTCTTGTTCTGGTCTTCTGTCGTAATATTTTGCAGTGATTTTCACGGCTACTAGTCTAGCACCATATGAGTGTTAGCGGCTGGAGCCATTACGGCCAGAACAGCCATTGTTCCGTGTCCGCAAGGTCGGCTGATGTAACGCAGACAGCAGTTGCATGAGCCTGCGGTCAACGACCTTGTCCGCGTTCACATTATCGATACACATCACTTATCCCGTTAATGTTACTGTAGATGTGAGGACACGGTTTTTATGCATGTTTCAATCGTGTATAACCATCTTTTTAACCGACTTCAAAAAGCAGGAGGTTATCAATTCGTGTATATTTTTTTTCTTTTTATGTTTGTTACCTCAGAACTCCGCTCCTGGTGAACCGATTTCGATGATTCTTTTTTTGTTCGAGAGCTAATGCTTGTCGATTGGTCCCATTTTTTTAGTCAAGATCCGACGGGTAGTTTTTGAGTTATTCTTAATTAAATTATGCATTATAATATGACAACGTTGAATTTTACTTTCCTGGCTTACGTACGCTTGTAGCTCTTTATATAAGCTAAATAAAAGTCCACGATGACATATATCTATCTACTATAGTTGTCTCACAATAACCATTTTTATCTTAAATTAATTAAAACGCACTCGATACTTACTACGCGATTATTCGTGTTCGGTATGAATCCTTGTCCGTTTAAATGTCTTAGTTATCAAGAGAATTTAATGTAGATTATAATTGTTCCTTGAGCTATATCATTCTGACCAATAGTTTAGAATATATCAAAAGTTTAAACTACAAAGTAAGTAAAAACTTCGCGCAGGTGATTTCAAAAGCCCCATATAAATTAGATTCACTAAAAATCGAGAAAAAAAACTTTTAAAATAAAAACAAAACAGACTTCAAAAAACTATATTCAAAAACAAAAAATGCACTTAAAAGTATAAAATAATTTTACGCAATTAAACATAAAAATAAATTCTTAATCATATTTGTTTTTGGAGTCGGTATCAGCGTCAGCTAAGGAAATACCAATATACGAGGATGCCTTAAGAAAACATTTTACAAATGAACTTTATACTATACTAGTGACCCGCCCCGGCTTCGCCTGATATAGCGTAAAATTATTTTATACTTTTAAGTGCATTTATTGTTTTTGTATATAGTTTTTTTGAAGTCGGTTTTGTTTTTATTTAAAAGTTTTTTTTGTTTCAAAAAGATAAGGGGGTAAACGACCTGGCCTGATATTTAGAAATGTCCGACAGCAATGAACATCCAAAACATCAGATGAGCTGTGGGTGCGTTGCCGACCTTTATGAAAGTAATACGATTTTGTCCTCTGAAAAAACCAAGTAGTAGTTCTGTAAAAAACCAACCAAACCAAAAGTAAGTATTTTTTGTAAATACAATTTATAAAATTGGGAATCATTTCATACCTTCATACCTTTATTAACTAAATAACATTTTACTATTTTAAAATTCATCCTATAACACCTTTAACAAATTGCTTGCGTCCTACAGAATTTTAAGTAACGAATGATCCGCTTAGAATAGTTGAAAGCGACCACTTTACATACAAAACAGTTTTTTCCTAAAAATTGTAACTTTCTTGTTAGGCAATGCAATGATCACTTTGAAAATTATATAAGCTAAGCCTCGACCAATATATAAACTAATGTTATAAATAAAAAGTCAGAACTATGAGTCGTCGAGCGAGAACGTCTACAGTCAATTATTTTTCTGAGTAATATTTTGAATTCAGTAAAGGTAGGCAACGCATCTGTAACTCCTCGTTGTTGCAGATGCCTATGAGTAGCGGTCCATATATCGGGTGAACCGCTTGCCCATTTGCAAACCTTGACCATTAGACACGTGAAATAGGCTAATTTAATTTAAGCAATAGAATTATGGTCGCGCAAGAAGATAAAAACCCTCGAAATTGGGAATAAATTACGAGTCGCCGTATTGAAAGCGCCGCCTGGTACTTGTATACCACAAAGTTTGCCTTAAGCTTAAGCAGTAAAATAATAAAAACAAAATGCTTGGCGGTGGTAATGGTAATGGTGACGGTGGTCGTGATGGTGATGGTTGTGGTGATGGTGGTGATGATGGTGGCGGTGTCGGTGTCGTTACCGGTTTCGGTGTGGGTGTCGTTGTTCTTGATTAAAAATGCGCATTCTAAAAATTCATTACAAAATATAAATAGTGTGAAAAATATAATGTAACAAATAAAAATATCAGTTGGTAATTCTTAATACTTTTTTTTTGGTGCCGCAGTTTACGAGGTCGTGGACAGCCGTCTTTTTTGTGTTAAGTGCCGTGAACACGTGCGTTATTTCTTTACCATTTTTTTTTACTTTAAAATTGAACAGCAACAACACCGGGTGAAATGTAGCTCTATACAGATAAACAAAATTAAATTGTTTGTCATATCAAAATATAATTTTAATACTGATTTTTTATGTTTTAAATAATAAATACGATTATAAACTTTTATTCTGCGAATTAATTAATATTTTTTTTTGATTCCGCGCGGTCGAAGTCGCGGGTATCAGCTAGTTAATAATAATTTCGACGGGAACAAAGTTTTACACAATTAATGTCAGTGCGAACGGAGACTTTTACAGCTTCTCATTCACATGTCGATACTTAAGGGCCAACATAAACAGACGCAGATGTGATATCAAAGACATGTTCAATTTAACGAGCTTGAATGTTTCACCACTCTACCACTTAGACTAAAAGTTTTTTTTTGTAATTTATTTACTTCTAAATCTTATCTACCGATCTGTATTTTGTTCTTCAATTAAGTATCTACTTACAAGAGAACTTATATCTATTTAGTCTTATTTAATCTTATATTAGTGACTTACTAAAAGCACGGGAGCCGACGAAGCTAAACTTGTACATCCTCGAGCGTTTAAGGGACCTATTGGATTTTGAAGATTAGATGGGAAAAATAAAAAAAATGTTATATGACATTTTTACTTTTAGTGGTGGGGAAACGGTCTTTATTTACGGTCTAGATTTTTGTTACTTCGGCTTGTTGAAATCATCAGATTATCTTATCACGTTATTCTTGAGTATTTCCTTTAAAATAGAAAAAAATGACCGCACTTGAGGATCTCCGGTTTTGTTTGAAAGTTTGCAATCTCCGCACTCCTTTGCAAGACGCTCAAATCGTCAGATTATTGAAATGCACACTTATTATCATGTAAACTACTCTATCTTAATCTGGTGCGTAGGGGTATGTCCAATAATTGATACTTCTTATACAAGCTTAATGACCTATCTTAAGAGCGCGACTCTACATAGACGACTGATTTGTGGTGTAGGGTACTTAACAGGGTCTAAGATACTCCGATATGTAAAACAGGCGCGCTTAAGGATGTACAGAAATCCCCGCTTTGGCTCCCGTACCATAAAGAATGAAACTATCGTTAAATAATTTTTTTAACATTCTAAAACGTTCAATCTAACAGAAATGTCTTAAGCCGGCCACGTCAAGGAACCTAACGTGCGAGGTCAGAACATTAGCCGAGCGGAAAACACGGCCGCAAACGTGCGCTAGGCGCTAGACAGACCTTCCTTTGATTTCATCGGAATTCATTGAAAGTGTTGAACTGCTGACGTAACAAATTAACCTGTTACAGTAGGCTCATGCGCAGTCATTGAGAGGGGTCAATTGCTGTCACAGATTGTGAACAGATAGAGGTCGCTGGAAATTGTTATTATATTTAAAAAAGTATTACAGCGTGAATGTATCAATTAATGACAGTCAATCTAAAAGTGTACAGAGACAAGTATTTTAACTGAATTGTTTTCGTGGCGTGGTTTTTCGATAATTGTTGAATGACATATCATGTAGTATCTTAAATAAGATTCGAATTACTCAGATTTTAATGTAGTATCCAAAATTTACGACAAGATGATATAAAATATTTTTAAAAATATGTTAATTCCTTAAAAAAATATAAGTTCAGCACATAAGAGGTTTTTCTATAACCAGATTATACCTTAACCTATTCGTTGTCAATTTGGGAACTGACAATTCGAGTAAACATAGCTAACTCTGTTGTCCCATGTCATAAAAACGTAATATCTTATATTTCACTTAACCAATTAAAACTGAAACTGAATGACCTAGAATACGGAAAGTCGCCCTCTACAGACATAATGTCAACCTTAGAGCATTGAAAACAATCCGGTTATAGTAAAGTAGACATTGAATGAGAAACACTAACGACAACTGAATTCACGATAATTTGTAACCTTATCCAAGAGAACTAGTCCATAAGCCATTTGATTTGTTTATTGACGATTGTTCTCTATTTACTTGGAAATCCTTGTAAGTGATGATATCCAGGTAAAATATTGTAATTTCTATGATTATTCATGTCATTTGATAATTGTATTAACGTATTTTTTTTTAATTAATAAAATTCTGCTGTGACATGTTTTAGTAGCAGATTTTAGTGTACGTTTTTTTTATGATACTTTATCTACGTGGTAAAAGAGCAGACCCACCTGATAGTAGCTACATATTTTTCTGCCAATACCTAGCCTACGTAGTACGCAATAATAATGTGGTGTTCCATTAGATTTCGAGCAATCCGGTTATAATACTAAAGTAACGGCCCGAGCCGAGGCTCCCGAGGGAGCCCTCGAGCTTAGTTACTGCAAAGAGGTTTAGGCTAAGCGCCCTCTGCGCTATGCCACCTCAAATCCGGTGAAACTGTAAAAGCCTACGGGCTAACAGTGACAAGTCCGTCAAAAAAAAAAATAAAAAAAAAAATAGATTTCGAGCAACATGTGTGTAGATACTTTCTGATATCAAAATGTGTTTTTGTGCTAACAATACTGGCATGATCCAAACCATTACTGTACCTATCTTGCAATTCTATCCTCGTGTATCTCTGATATAATTGACAATGCCTCAATATTCTTGTAATTTCTCTAGCTTAATGCGACCTTAAACTACAACGCAGTCATGTTTATGCATTGCACCTTGATGGTAGCAATAGAAATAGGGGGCGGTGTCCATTTATTCCTCTGTAGGTATATGGGATATTACTTTTTAATCGTTAATTGTTATTTAAATGTATATACGTTATCTTCTATCATAATAACAAAAGTAGGTTAGGTTTGTTCAGACCAATTAATATTATCAATGAGTCGTAACATTTTATGCGATGCTCATATAATTTTTATTTCCATAATGTGGGTTGTTATGTATTGTGTTTATTAAAAAGTATAATATAAGAAGACATAAGCAAAGGTATATTTGCTTAGGATAAATATATCCGATATATGGCCTATTACTAGCATTAAATTGCACACTAAAACAGCTGTAACCTAAAAAAACGAACAGATGTGTCAAAGTCGAAAACAGATAGGAAGTTTTGTATTAATTTAAATAAATTGAATTAATAAAAACTACAAAAGCAACACTTACACTACTTTTACTTAACAAGAAAATAAATAAGTTCCCACGTTGTTCGATCCAATGAGGAAAAAACTTTCTGCTGCCAAAATCTAAAGGCTTTGACGTTTTTAGCGAAAGGAATACAGGAGCAAAATGAAAACGGCAGGAAGTCGTTGAGTTTTAGTGGACTCAAGATCGACTGGACTTTTAAAATAAAATTCGTTGCAAACATACTTATTCATTCTTAGGGAAACTAATGTACGAGTATATTGTATCATAATATAGTTTTATACACATAGAGAAATATTTATTGTTACACTCTATGGTACGGTTTCACTCTATGTATAGTAAGAATGATTTAGCTTGATGCTTCACAGTTTACGATGTCGTGCAATACACGAGACTCCAGCGATTAACCCTGAGGTCAGACAGATGCGAATTGACTAGTAATTTTTATATATGGCATGTTTGTAGTTCATAAGCATGACGTAATTTTGGTAACTGATTTTATCATGTTTGTTACAACTTTTGTGATATCTATACATGTAATAAAAATGTAACTGATCGCTGTCTGTACATGGAAGATATTTGAGACAAACTATTATTCTAGGCCTTCATAACAAAAAATCCAAAACAATGATTAAAACAATTTTTGTCTGTTTGTCTACCGCGTTTGGTACCGCTTATCTCAGAAACGGTTTAACCGATTTGGGTGCGGTTTTCACTAATGTATTATGGTAAGCTTTACTTAACATTTCGTAATGTTTGTTTGTTAAGTAATGTTTGTATAGTGTTTAGTCAAATTAACTTTTTTTTCTCTTTTTCCTACATTTAGTTTTCTTTTGTATTGTGTATGTTTGACATGCAATTGTAATCTATTTGTATTGATAAAGATTCATTGATTTAGTCGTTAATTATCTTTGTCGATGATGTGTTTATCTAAATATAATAGGTTATTGTACGAATAAAGTATTGTTGTAATTTTGTTTTGGGATATATATGTAATAATAACTGTTGATATACCAAATAAATAAACGAAAAGATTAAAAAAAATACATTTAGTGTTTTTTTTTAATCTCAATCGGTTTATAAATAAAAAAGTTATATCAATTTAACTGTGCTACGGCCATACTGTGTCGACCCCACATACGCAGGAAAAGGGCAGGGAGATGATGATGAGGTTACGGTAGTATTAATCAGGTAATATTTCGTTTAAGTGAAAGGGCAGGGCAGGTGAAACCGCGGGGCACTGCTAGTTTGATAACATAATAGCCAGATTTTAAAGGTGTAATTTTATTAGAGTTGACATACATGTACGTATCAATGTTAAAGTAACCTAACATCTTTAACGACACGCCAAGCGTCGTTAAAGATGTTAGGTTACTTTGATGTCAGGTGATATTAAGGGCAAGCACAAGTTTTTCTTATTTAAAAAATAAAACAAACATTTTTTTTTCGGGTCTAATCACTTCCCGATATATAATGATAGGCTCACAACTATTTCTTTATTTACCTACCCTGTATCGGCACCTTTCTTCCATGCCTTTCTATCAAACGTCACTTCAGTAGTTTCAAACCTTTCTTGCTCGTGTCACCCTTAATTTAATTCAGCCATGTT
>JWHW01011123.1:390705-403216 GCA_000931545.1 Papilio glaucus
TTGGTGAATACCGGTGCGTACACGCCCACACGGTCTAAAGATGTCCGAGCAACGTCCAAATATACCAAACCATTATAATAATCCTTCGACATATATTTATATATGTACATCGAGATATGACGTGTGCGAGATATCAAGGAAATATTGGGGATAAAATTGCATATGGATTAAAATTGCTTCAACTATGATAAACACATGAAGCAACAGTTTAACATTTTCCGTTAGAAGTGTCGGCGGTGTGTGTTTTGTATCAGACGCAAATACTTTAGCACTATATATTCTGTAGTCGACTTAAGCTATATATTTTTCTCGTTGTCTTAGTAAACCTACTGATATTATAGAATGAGGATAACTAACAAGTTATGATTCGACGCCTAAACCACAGAAACAATATAGATGATCTTTAGTAAAGTAATAAATTGGATTGTTTAGAATGAGAAGCTACAAAAAATATAGATTGAAAATTTGCATCAGTTATCAAATTAAGGATATAATTTGAACGAATATATCTACTGGAAGTAATTATCCTACGCATAGAAAGTTCAAAAGACCAGCAATCACCTGGTATTTCAATACTGACATTGTTGTACCTTTTCTAAAGGACTGATATTTGTATTAGGTCTGTCATCTCAAATGTCACCTGAGTTTTGCTACTTTGTTCAGTTCATTACCAAGTACTACTATTATATTTAGTACAATGTGCTCTACATTAAGATACACCTTACCCTTTATGTTAAAATTCGTAAATTCCAAAATATTTTCAAAAACAATTTTTCCTCACATTACATTAAAACATTAGCTAATCCATTTATACAGTTTCACTTTACTTTATCTCACGATTTTCACAAAATTATAACATTTGCAACGAAAAAATAAGAAGTGTAATACGTATAACGTTATTTACCATTTATGGAGGCCCCATGACATGAGGTTTGTTTACAAAATTGCTATCTTGATGTGGAACAAAACATATACTTATTGCTTTTTGTCTTAATAATTATGGGACCGTATTAATAATAATATAAGCGGTTCTATAAACGAATAACCACTATATCATTATGCGTCACGTTTGTCGAGAGGAAAATTTGCGTCGAGGAAGTGTACAAACTATAAGTACACTAATGGGACGATGAATAACAAGGGCACTGTAAATTGACCTACAATTATTCGGTAAAGTGACGCAAAATATATTTTTTGTCAGGAGAAAAAAATGAAAATGCTTTGTTTCTAATTTTCTTTTTTGTAACTTTTTGAGGGATATTATGTATTGCAAAAGAAAACATACAACAGAACATGCTTGTGACATACAAAATCATTTTAGTTGAATTGTGCTACTTTGCATGTCTGCCATAAGATATACGGCTAAGAGGCGACAAGGGATGAGTGACGCAATTCACGCAGGGTTTCCGTGTCAAAATCTCCAAAAACCACAAAATGGTAGTGGTTGATAGGCAATCACGTTGGTTAAAGATGTACAGAATCCCGGATATAAATATCCGTGTATAGTGAACAATGGTAACCTCAACGATTATATACCTCCAGATAAAAAAAAAATTAAAAAAAACTTTTTTTATTTTATCGTCTTTTGTATATCTTTGTAATTTTAGTGTTAATATAATTTTGTGATGTAGTTAAGAACACTTATAGCACGTTATAACGTCGCAATGTTATTGTTAAAATTTTATAGTTAGTTATGTATAAAATATTCAGGATACATCATAAAATTAATTAATTACTTGTGAAATTTGATGTTCGTACACTTATCTTTCTTGTGGTTAGTTTTACGATTTCATAGCAAAAAACATCATTTATAGGATTCCGTATCCCTATTACTAAGACTCCGCTGTCCGTCGCTCTGTCTGTCTGTACGTCTGTCACCAGGTTGTACATATATGATCATGAACCGCAATAGTTAGTTGGAATTTTCACAAATTATGTATGTCTGTTGGTGCTATAACAAAAATACTAAAAAAGTAACAGTAAAATAAAGATTTAAGGGGGTTCCCATAGAACAAACGTGATTTTTTGGTCGTTTTGCTCGATATTGATAACGGCAACAGGCTTGAAATATTCACAGAATATTTAATTATGTATTCACTTTAAAAATAAATAATTAAATTAAAATAAAACAAATATTTAAGGGCTCCCATACAACAGACATGATTTTTTTGCCGTTTTAATAGATTCGAGCCCGACTCGTACTTGGCCGGTTTTTTAAATTACAAACACGAAGATTTTGTATCCGTGTGGCGGGAAATGAGCTGGATTTTAAGAAGTCGTCCATTGAATTTTGGGTCCGGGATGCTCCATCTGGAGGTATGTAACATCTTTTGGTAACCTTGAACGAATTAAATACAATTGACGACCGATAATTTTAATTTTCATTTAATCAAATTTGGTAAAAATAATTCAAGCTGGATTAATGACTGTTAATCAAATGATTATCTTATCTTATGAATATTTGCTATAATGTTAACACTATATAAGTAAGTCTGAATATTATGTATAAGATTAAAGTGTGTGTGTCATAAATATTACTCGGGTTTAAGTATCTTTAATACCTGTCTTTTACTATACATAAAATAATTTGTAGACAGTAAAGTTCAAAAAGTTACGTTATACAGTAGTAGCTATGTACATGTTTTTATTTTATTTGTAGCCGTTATATCGTGAGAAAAGCAAGGAGGGTATCCTAAAGACGTATAATAAATATAATGTTTATGAGCTTTATAAAGTACAGATAAAACAAAATTCGATACTCAGTTTTATGGTAATCAGTTACTAATGTATCAAGAAAAGTTAATTACTTTTAGAATATGTAATGGAAATCGAGAGGAGATTGAGTTACGAGAGGACAGCAATTTTCAATCGCGGTTATCGTTTGGATAACCACGATTGAAAATCGGGGAGTTGGTGCTTCGTATACACTTGGTTATAAATTTTACAGGCGTCTTACTGCACATGAACATTGAAACGAAGAAATTTATCAATACATTATAACAAGTGCAACAATGTTAATAACACATCCATACACAAAAGATCATTCATGATTCGTGCATCCACATCTTACACTTTATATACACTGATATTGTGTTGAGATTTTTTACACACTTTAACCTAAAACCATAACTATCTTTGATTGAAGAAAAATTAACAAGAGCTAAGGATACACATCGATACTTGCGGAAAAATAAATAAGGAAGTCGGATTGTCCTTCACCAATGTCGAGTTTACAGGCGATCCGTTTACTTACGAATCACTCAAACAACAAAGGCGTTTATCTCATAGACGTGAGGTAAGTAATAATAAATCTATCCTTTGATAAAATTATCAAAAAATATAAAGACTGTAATGTTATTTTCGATAAAAGTTCAAGTCAATTTTGATTATAAAGAAATTAATTAATCATTGGCTACCGGCCAAAATTCATTTTAATTCATTCAAAATTCCTCAATTAATTCCAAATTCATTTTAGGATATGTAGAGGAATAAACAATTTTGGGTAATAAATAAAAAAAATGAAAAAAACTTATTCTCCTCACGCAGTTAAGATGTAAAGACAAAGATAAGGTAAATCAAAAGGACGTTGGTTCAATGCACCCTTGCACACGGTTTTGTATCCAAACAAATATTTAAAAATGTACTTCGAAGAAACGTCGCTAAGAATAAGAGAAAATACAAAACAAAGATAGTATGTACTCTCAAGTCTTTTAGTCCTATGGCGGTAAATAGCAAATGCTATCAAAGTTTCATCCATATTATTGTTCCAAATCTAACAGTAATTAAGATCTCGCAACTGTTAAACCTTAAATCAAATATTTTTTTATTTAAGGTTAGACCGTTTCGGTCAGCCGCGGCGGAAAACTTTAAAGTAAGTACACTAACTGCTAAAACTGACAATTTTAATGCATAATATTATGTTAACAGAAAATTAAAAAAATTAACATCCTAATAACGGCAAACGGCGAATTTCATCTTTTATCCTTCTATATATAATCTTTAACAATCGGATAATTTTTAACCACGTAGTTTCATACAGATTAAATATAACTGAAAAACTTATAAAAACTAGCTAACAAATATAGACGCCTTCTTTTTTATCAGTTATCAGATAGTACATTCCGATCAAAATTAAATGCAATTGATACCAGTAACATCGCGGTAACGGGGACAAGGACGAGCTAGTAATACATATCGCGCACGCAAAGGATATTCTCATGGTTGTAAGAATATTTTATTGGGGATTATCCCGATTGATTCGTGCCTAGACAAGTTACTCGAAGAAGTTGTACAATTATTAATTTCTATTTCAATCAACCTTGTACAATTATTAATTTCTATTTCAATTTCAAAGTGAAAAAATATAACAAGAAGGCACTAAAGAATACTTATAATGTAATATGAATGTGAAAAAAAACCGATCAAGTGCGAGACGGACTCGGGACGAAGGGTTCCGTACCCTTATCTATTTTATTCTGTTTTTAGTATTTGTTTTTAGAGCGTCAACAGAAATACATCATCTGTAAAAAAAATTACTGTCTAAATATCACGGTTCATAAGATACAGCCTGGTGACAGAAGGGCAGACAGACAGACAGACGGACAAAGTGAAAGCGGTATCTTCGTAACAGAGTCTCGTTTTACCCTTTGGATACGGAACCCTAAAAGGGGAGTCAATTCTTTTGAGCAAAATAAAACAAAATAGCAATCTGCTGCTGCACGTCCTGTCGTGTAGAGGTAAAGGAAAAAATAGGATGTATTTAGTTGGAAGGTACGTAATGTGGTACTATAAAATAACTTTTGCCTTAATATTGCAACAGTATAATTTTAGTATAAAGTTGCTGGATGCGGTCCGCAAAGGACCGCGTAATATGGACGGCATTAGGAAGGCCTTGTCCAGCGTTGGGCTGATGTAGGCTGATGATGATGATGACCATGATTATGATAAATAATATAATTCTTCTATTCTAATAATATTATTTTTCCAAGTTTTAATACAATGTTTTGTGGCACCCACGCGTAAATATCGACCGTGATCCTACAAACACAAATATAAGGGCGATCGCATATTCCAAGTTGTTGAAACTTCTATAATAAAAAGGAATATACGGTCCGTGGGGGGATTGCGAACACGACGAACGTAACAGTTTGAAGGACTTGTTTCTTAGAGTAAGTAAATAAGAATATAAGTATTATGAAATGTATGTTTTTCGTAGGGCGATCGGAGACTTCATAAAGCATTGATTAAATAGACGCCAAAGACTTGATTGTAAATAGACACTTCAAGGATGGTTATGAGGCAGTCATTTGTATAATAATTGCCGACACCACGTATAACAACATTTGTCGAACTACTAGAATGGCATAGGGCTGACGCAGACCTTTTCCAATAACTGACATTCTGATAGTCCGTCATCTGTCAAGACATCTCCAAATTACAAAGAAATAGTTAGCTAGCATGTTCACATTACTCGAGTGGTAAAAGAATATAATTATATGGCCAATTGACTTAGTCAAAAAGTATCAACTTTCTATAGGTACCGAATGCTATTAATTAGCTGTATGTATATTCTAACCTTGTTACATACTTTTTTATGTAGAAGTCAACCCTAACGTGGTAGTCAATATTATATTTTAAATAAGAAAACATTATACTTGACGAGTGGTCGGTTGTCGCTGCAATAAATTAAAACTTACTTATGATATTTTTGTTATTATTAAGAATAGTCCTTGGTTGGCTCGAAAATTAACTAACACTGAAACTCTTATTTTCTAAGAGCTTGACAACCCTGCGGCAGTAGAACGCGGTGTCCGCGTGAGACGCCGCCACGTGATGTAGATTGCCATTAATTGATTAGTACCGCACGCCTGTCGGCTAGTGACTACCTCCGCTATAGTTCCGCTATTGGCATGCTTAACATATCGCGTAATCCAACACTTAGTTATCATATTTCAGTATAGGATAATAGGATGCGGTTATATCTGTAAGCACTCGATTGATCCTGATCGACTGAATATATCTAAGTTAGAATTAATCGGTAAAAATGTTTGCAAACTCATGATAGAAAACTTAATTAGGATTATACACAACTAATATCCATGTAGCCAAAACATCTAAATAAATACTATTTATGCAAAATATTTTTTTTTAATTTGATTTTATTCTTACCTAAAGCTACGAAGTTACTACACACTACAGTTTTATAAATTCGCTTAAAGAATATTTTTTAACTGTAATTTAATTTATTTCATTGAAAAAGTAGTTATCACTTAAATATGTCTTCTAGCACTTATTTATGGGTAAGGTTATTAAATATGCGGTTTGACTACAATGCCACTGCCAAAAATAACTCGTTATAGCATAAACACGATGCTGTGGAAGATTTGTGATCAAATATTAAGGGTATTTCAATATTCTTATCATCTTTGACAGGCGTATAAATTACCGCTATTTTCGTCAAGGACAAAAGATTTGATAACTTTTTCCTTTCTTGATACAAGAATAGAGGAGTAATAAAACGTCATTAAAATGCTTACCATTATTGATTTTCTAATAAAATTTACAAATAATGACAACTCGACACTACACTTAGCGAAAGTAAGACGACAGTCCGACTGCAACAGTAATTCTTAATGATAAGGTCACTATCGTCTTGAGTATAATAAATTCTATAATCTGATAAAGTAATCACTATGCTCCGATAGTTCGTATCCCAATTACAACATTATCATTTGTATCAAAGTATTAATTGTTTTTGTACTGATAGCATTATATTACGAGAACATTTATTAATTGCCTTGTCCCCTGCAAGAAAACATGTCCCTGTATGTACTGTAATTCATAACGGCATCTATATCTGTCACTGACCAAAGGTTCGAATATTAATGCATACATTAATATTCGAATATTAATGCATCAAATGGCAACGTAGGGTAGGGACATTATTGGTATGTTTTATTTAAATAAATATGCGCTCACGCCCTCTGGGTTACGGGCACGGTAGGCAGAGATCATGGATTTCCATTTGGCGCATTTCGATTTGGATTGTTTTATTTAAATCTATAAATATATAATTTATATAGAGCAATTGTGATTGCGTGTGGTTGTAGCCCAAACGGCATCACGTGTCATGGTTGGTTGGGGTGTAAAAGATCGGTTGGTGCTCATAAGGAAGGAGGGTCGACCTGCAGACTCTCCTTCCGGGCACCGGCCGCTGGTGATGCTGGATGAGGTCGGGAAGCTACTGGAAAGAGTGGTGGCTTCCCGAATCATCCAGCATCTAGAGAGGGTATGGCCGCAACTCTCCGGGAACCAATTCGGGTTCCAGTCGGGGCGGTCCACTCTCGACGCCCTGACCACCCTGAAGACGTTCACAGAGGGTGCGACCGGGAGGGGGCAGAGGGCTATGGCGATATCGCTAGATATCGCCAATGCCTTCGGCTCCTTCCCCTTCGGGGTGATAGAAGAGGCGCTCCGATACCATGAAGTGCCCCTCTACCTCCGGAGGTTCATAGGGTACTACCTGCATGAAAGGGTAGTGTCCTAGCGCAGGCCGCAGCGCATAGTTGTGGTGCGTATGTGCCGGGCCTACCGCACGGTGGGTCACGCAGCGGAAACGAAGACCATGGAGCTCTGGGCGGGTAGCCTAGTGGACGCCGAATACGGTGTCCAAACAATAGAGGCCATACGCCCGGAGCTCCGGGAATGGTGCGGGAGGTCCCACGGGTCCCTCACCTTCCGGGTGACGCAGGTGCTTTTCGGACACGGATGTTTCGGAAGGTACCTGTGTCGCATCGGAAGGGAAGAGACGGCGTCGTGCCACGGATGCGGCGACGAAGAAGACACGGCTCAGCACACCCTATAGGTGTGCCCTCTGCCTGGTCTGACTAGCGCCGCACCCTGGTAGCGACGATCGGCGTGTGACCTTTTGCTTCCCGGCGTTGCACATTCAAAGCTGGGAGGCGAGAGGGCATGGAAAGCCGTCGCCTCCTTCTGCGAGGATGGCGCGGTGAAACACGCAAGTGCGCCCGCAGCATCCGCAGAAAGCACAGAGGACCACCGAGAAGGTTTTTAGTGGGTATGCCTCTCCCCTAGGAGAGGAGGGCCCCACATAACCACTCGCACCGTCCCCATCGGTGCTGGGGTATGCGTAATGCATTTTCTCTGTAAAAGGGTGTAAAAGATACGAGATTTTCGATAATGATGTTATCAACAATTGTAAAATTAGACGAAAGAAAAACGATATAGAAGCGTTTTAAAAAAACTGACTGACTGACCGATATATCAACGCACAGCCCAAACTCCTGGGCCTAGAGACTTGTAATTTCTATTATTACGTAGACGAGCACTGAAAAGGATTTTTCTAAGGTCTAAAGCAGAAGATGAAAGTTGGTATAAAGAAAATACCCTGCAATACCAGGGCGAGTCGTTAGTTTGATATATAATTTTAAAAATCCAGAAGCTAAAAGCTAAAGGGTGGACAGGAAAATTTATCTTGTCCACCCTGTCCGTCCCTTAAAAGTAGCCAAAGTATTTCCAACTTTTCTGCTTGTCGATGCCGATGGGTAAACACTAAACACCTTTTAAAAAATTGCAGATACATGTTGCACGAATGGGCTGCTTCTACCCGGGGAGTGAGTATTTCCCTTCCATATTTGATAGCTATGAGTGGAATATTTCTTCTACTATTTCTTCCATAAAATACTAAGTTAAAATTTTGGTGTGTACATTGCTGTATTGTTTAGAACTGTTTCTTTTGACATTAGTATTGTTTATAATTAAAAATAAAATAAAATAGGGACTTACGCCCGTAACGTTGTTTATAATTGTTGTAACAAAGTAATAAGCATGATGGAAGTGTACATAAAATAGGTCAAACGAACGCACACGTGTGATTTATCAGTGTGTGTCGGTTACATATGAAGTCGATAAAACGGAAGACGTGTCAGTAACATACACAATAGAAGTCCCTGATTATTTTCTATGTACTCTGAGTTCAGTGCGTGTGGTTTTACAAAGTATTAATTGATGTAGGACATTCACCTGACCTTATTAAAATATAAATGCGTCAAGTGCGGTTAATTGAGGACAATAAATTGACTGCACACAGTTTTATGCTGATGTGTTGCTTCTATGATGTGCAGCCGTTGTGCTACAAAGCCGTAGTTTCCAAGTGGAAACATAGCTAGAACGGTCATAACTCGTAACAATGAAAGATCCGTCACTAGACACAAAGGGGGATTACATTCATGTGTTCTTTGCAAAATGCTCAATTGACTTGTCTCTGCATTTACAGAATACATTTATTGCATAATTTGACTTAATTAATCTTTACATAGAATGAAATTTTTAATATATTCAACATATACTTAAGCAAGTGCTAACCTAGTGCACTTTAAAAAAAGCTAAATGCATGAATCTCTGGTCACAGCTAATCATATTACATAATCGCTGTTTAAAGTAATTTATTCAAACGTCGTCCGTCAATGTGACGGACATCAACGATCATCCTTTACCAACCTTGATGATATTTATCAACGCAGTGGTACTAGCGACCATGAAATGTCATGAGATGACTAATTGTTTAATTGCTCGCATACAACCGGGTTAAATATTGCCCACAATAGCTCCACGCTAATAGATAACTAATTGCAGAAAGCTCCCACTTTTCTAAATCTGATTGGGATAAGTAGAAATATTGATCGTTATTTAGATCGAAAATAACACGACCTAAAATTAGCATAAGTGGTTTTGGAAAAAGACATCCCAAATGCCTCAGGTACAAAACGAAACTTGGCGAAAGACATGGAAAAGAGAGACAGTAGAATTTTCTAGAGATGTGATAGTTGAAGTTTTTGTCGGGTCAATGCTGCTTTTATACGAAGAGGTAATTACAGAAGTGGTATTTCATAAAGAAGAGGTTAAATACTTTCCGGTTCAGTTACTCCGGTTCAAAAGGGTGCTGCATATTTGGCAAGAGGTCGGTCCGAATATCTACACTATGTCCGTTAAAATCCTCTTAATTACATACATTTATCGCTGTAATATAAATGCTTGAAATATTTCATAAAAAGTACATTAACACTAATCACTCGAAACATTAAGATGTTTATGCATTACAGCAACTCGCTAATAAACTATTTAAACAACGAGATCCGGTGACCTTAAGCTGTAGTAATTAAAACGACCCGGACACGCGTGTTTAGTTCGACTAAATGTCCTACAATGGGCAGATATCTGGCTATTACATCCGCAGGCAATCAGCCCAATTCCAACATTCTGACCGCGGTGCATACATGCAATAAGAGCTGGCCCAGTGCCCAATGTTACATAATTGGTCGCTCATCTCTATGCACTCGCGATGTACCAGATTCGCCAGATTGGCAAAAGACGGCAAATGTTTCGCGTTTTGATTTGTATTGATTGGCTAATCAGCCGTACCATTTGACGATTAAATCGTTTAGAGTAGCGATGACTCGAGGACCTTTGTTGTGGAAACACGTCTTGAATAATCTTATTTCAAGTCCTTATTTCTACAAGGTTCCTGTGTTCCAATATGTTCAACGTTATATTCGGAGGACATGTGAGATTATCTTCTATCACAATTGTAGTAACATCTTGATAAACTAAAGATGTCTTGTAGTACTAATCAGACCAATTGTTACAAAGGTCTAAATAAGTTCCAATAAAAAGCGGGGTTCAAATAAAAACCCTGGTGTCCACATCTGACCGTCATTTGAGTGATGAAAGCTAACTTATCTGATTTAGAATTAAAATAAGATATAAATTTCAACGGATAAGTTACACTTTTCTCAAACATTTTATACGCGACGTTGTCATAGTTTTAGTACACGAATTCTTACGTTCATATTCATGTAGGAAATATTTTTATAAAGATTTTTTCATTAACCATTGACAGTATTATTTTGTGGATGAAAGCTGTCAAACCCTCTTCCATTTTTGTGACAGTGTCGCCGTTCATTTTATTTTCGTTACTATTTTAATCGACATTTTATAGATTAATACATTATGGTAACGATATAACATTTTGTAGATTAATAAATTATGGTGATTTCCCGCGCGCACATTATGATCATCGTCCCTAATCCACTACAAACCAAATCCTAGTACAGAAGAATAGAAATAGCTACCATCCAGTCCACTAATCACCAGTAGATCTAGAATTTATATCGATCAGATTATTGACATACTAAAGAAGGGCGATATAAGGAGTACCAGTAACCGACGAGCTTTTATGCGAAGATGTATGGATATAGAAGAAGCGAGAGAGGTGTGGCAGGATCGCACCAAATGGAAATCCATGATATCTGGTCAGAGTTCACGCCCGTAACCCAGAAGGATAACGTATATTTATTTATTTAATTAATCACCAGTCGTATGAAGTTCTAAATATTATAGCACTCTTAAATGTTCTATAAAAAATCGTTCTCACCGTCTTGGCTTGATACACGGTTTTAACACAAAACGAGTACACCGTCAATGCAGTCAAAAAATAAATAAGTTTTATGAAGAATAACTCAAAAACAACTGGTCACATCTTGATGAAATTTATAAGGGAATACATGATAACAACCAACTTTCAAGCAAAGAAAGAATTATCAAAAACGGTAGACTAATAAAAAAGTTCCAGAGTAAAGAACGCTGCGCCCGGTCCGCAAGTTGTCTACTGCACAGCGGCTATTGAATTTTTCGTTTGCTCGTATGCTACGAGTCAATCGTTTGATATCTTCTAAACAATCCGTCAGAGTGGTATAGTATAAAAGGCAATTATAATCTACATTTAATACTCTAGCTTATAAACATCTTTATTAGAATAAGGATTAATATTGAACACGAAAAAATAGCGTCGTAATTTTTATATTAATTGTCCTAAAAAAGTAGTTATTGTGAGATTACCGTTAGAAGATAGAGATATGATACCGCTGACTTTTATTGAGCATTTTTAGATACCTACAATTCTTTCATACTTCATTTTTATGTACGTCCGTCCGTAAACTAAAGAGTAACCTACGTAAGCCAAGAAAGTAAAACTCAAATTTGTCATATTACGCATTATTAAAAATAACTCAAAAACTACTGCTCGGAACTTGATTAAAAAAGACCATACGAGAAAAAAGAATCGTCGAAATCTGTTCACCAGGAGCGGCGTTCTGAGGTAACAAACATAAAAAATAAGTACAGACGAATTGAGAAACTCCTCCTTTTTGAAGTCGGTTAAAAATTAGACGTAGATGAGGTCCCACGGTCAACCTCGTTTGTTTGTTTCTCTGATTATCCAAGAGTCCAAGACGTTGTTTCCATCATCACCATCATCAGCCTATATCAGTTCACTCCTGGACATAGGCCTTCCCCTTTGTTGTATAAAACGATAATAATCCACGCTTTATATGTCTTTCATAAATTATACGGAACATCAGCATTGCGCTACTACCCAGGTCGTAGCTGTGCAAATTGGGTCTCGCCCAAGCAAGAAAGTAAAGCATGCCAGCAT